>PGFW01006799.1:8043-19008 GCA_003123925.1 Haematobia irritans
CATATAACTTTAGGATCATAGGGAGTGGTAAGTAGAGAAGCATCAATATGGAAAGTGGAGGTTTGAAATTATTAAAAATACATTTAAAAAAAATTGTTAGTAGACTGCTGGAATAGGTGTGATGAAATAGCAAACATTGCCAGCTATTGTTTAAACTCGATTTGCGAAGCAAACAAAAAGTCAAATAGGGGATTTTTAAGACAATAAAAGAAATACATTAAGGATTTTTGTTACTTTTTTTTTCAAATTAAGGCATAACAGCAAACAAAATGTTTGCTAATCGTATTTGGAAGATTTTGGGACTGGATTAAAACCAAAAAAAAAAATATTTGTGGTTCTTGGAAATCCTTTGGATAATGTTTGGAAAATTAAAAATTTAATGAATTTTTGTTTGCTAGACGAAGAAATAAAAAAAAAGGCTGATATGTAATGCAACAAAGTAAAGCGTCATACTTCCCCGTTTTTTATTTTGTTGTTCAAAAGAAAAAAATTGAATCAAGGCCTTAGGTTAGGTTAGGTGGCAACGATGTATCAGGCTCACTTAGATCAATTCAGTCCATTGTGATAACCACATTGGTGAACTTCTCTCTTATCACTGAGTGCTTGACCATCTGGCATGCTAACCATTGCACCACGCTGGCTCCCAATTAAGACCTTTAAACGGCCGACAAAGCCATTACACGCTGCACAAAATTCGTGTTCCAGCAGTCTTTATGAACGACCCTTTGGTATTTTTCAGTAACCCAGGCGCAAAAGTCCAACGGATTAATATACGGAGATTTTTAAACCTCCTTTTTAAGCCAATCTCGTTTTCTAGCCAGAGCTTCAATACTGTCTTTAGAACATTTTCCTGCTAATATGGGGCATTTTTATTGACCACAAGTCCGATCAATACGATTGTAAAGCCACTAATTGCCGTTACCACGTCCCACGCCACTACCATCGGCGGCGCTTGAGTTCTTGTGGCCAATCAAATGTTTTGTTTGTTCACAAACTCTATTTGGAATTTTTTCTCATGGTAGAAAACCAAATTCGATAACTGGCCACTTTTATGAAGGCGAAGCAACTCCTTGGCTCTTTACAGTCTAGCTTTTTCTCCGCATCGGTGAGTATATTATGGAACTTCAATGGCTTTAGTTCAATCTCATTATTGAATATATGTTCTCACGATATGTTCAGCTCACGAGCAAGAATTCTATCGCAAATTCTGCAAATTTCTGTTTTTTGAGCTAATTTTTGGACACGATGCAACACTGTCAGTATAATGGTAACGGGCAATGGTACGAGAAGGAAGAGATTTATTTACATTTAAGTTGTTGGGAGCCACCGTGGTGCAATGGTTAGCATGCCCGCCTTGCACACACAAGGTTCGTGGGTTCTGATTCCTGCTTTCGATCCGAAACACCAAAAAGTTTTTTCAGCGGCTGGATTATCCCACTCGGCTGGTGAATTTCTGAGGGTTTCAAAGTCTTTTTCTTCTAAGTGGTTTCACTGCAATGTGGAACGCGTTGCGCTCGGCTATACAAAAGGGAGGTCCCTTGTCCATTAGCTTAACATGGAATCGTTGGCAGCACTCATGATTAAGAGATGAAGTTCACCAATGTGGTATCACAATGGATGTATAGTCTAAGTGAGCCTGATCATCGGTCTGCCTAACTAACCTAAACCTGATTCATTTTAAGTGTCTTATAAAATGAAAAAAAATTAAATTTATCAGTAATTTGTCTGCTGAAAACAGCAGGTCAAATGTAATTTAAAAAAAAATCTCAAAGTTTTTGCTTTGTTTTTGTTTATTTATTTGTTTTTTTTTATTTATTTATTTAACTGAGAGTACATTGAAATGTTACATTTTGTTTTATAATAGTAGTTTATTTTTATTTATGTACTTATTTTTATTTATAAGTATTGTCTTATAGTATTTTTGGTATTTCTTTCTTATGTTTTTTGTATCTTTTTCTGTTTTTTTTTTTTTATTACAAGTACAATTCAAAATCTATTTTGTTGTTGCGTTTTTTTTTTTTTAATTTTTGTATGTTTTGTTTCACGGATTCTCTAGAATAGTTTACTTGAATATAATTTTTATTGCGCTTAAATTTTGTTGTTTATTAATTTTTGGTATTTTGTGCCTTTTTGTTGTTGTTTGTTTATCAGTTGCTTGTTTTTTGTTTATCAGTTTTTTAAATACAAATTTTTTTTTGTTTGAAATATACTTTTTTTACTTTATTTATTTATTTATTTATTTAATATCTTTGTTTTAATACTTTTTTCATTTGAGAAATTTGTTTTCATTCATTCATATATGTATGTATGCATGTATTTTTATATTATTGCTTAACTAGTTTAGCTTTGTAAGTTGTTTTATTCACTTTGTTCGCTAAAAAAATTTGTTTATTTTGGTTTTCGTTTTTTTTTGTTATATATTTTTGTTACTTTTTGGTGGGTTTTGAGTTTAACAATAATAATATTGGAAAACAAAAATACAACAAATGAAGAATAATGTTTTTCAATAAAAGATGTGCATGCATGGTCGAAAACCAAAAGCAACATAAAACTTAATGCTTAAGAACATATATAATACAACAAAAAATAAAAATAAAATAGTTTTGTTGACGAAGATCACTTAAAAAATAAATTTCTTTTTTCTATATATGTACGCGTTTTATGTTTTCATGCAAGCCAATTTACCTTTTATATAATGTTTACATGGTACAATAATATTTTTGCAGTTGTTATAGGAGGTCTTTCTTCTTACAAATTAAATTTTAATGCATTTGAAATTATCAATTTTAGCTTTTAAGTTATATTACATTCATATATTTTGTTCTAAATTATATTGGAAATTAAAGCCCAAAAAGGTTTTTCGAAAATTAATTTGGTTTTTGTAAAGACAAATTGTTTTATCGGGTTATTGTTGTTTTCATAACATCAATTTTTTGTCTGCTTGAAAAAGGGAAAGCAGTCCATATAGTTTTTTGATAACAAAATCCGGTAGTTTGAAAACAACAAAAATCATTTTTCTCTGTTGTTGCGCTAAAACATGTCAAAAAAGCGGTCACTGCTTGAAATATTGTATAAAAATAGCTGACAGTCTTTTTCTTGCAACAATCTTTGTATTTTTATAAATGTTTTTAACGTTTTGAAGTTTTGTAATTTGTACCATTGGATGGTTATGGGCTTACTGCAATAGTATTCTACACTCATTTAGAAAAAAAGTTTCTTGCTAAAAAACAGCAGTCGATGTCTGATTTTATATTTTTGTACTCAGGGCCTTAGTGAACAACATTAATAAAATTTTTGGGTTTTAAAATTTTTCCCCAAAGCATCATGTAATTTAAGATACCAAAGTAGTTTTTGTTTCGTAAATAACAGCTTAAAAATGCAGGAAATGTTTTGCTATTTCAGCAACAGGATTTGCTTCGTCCCTTTTTCAGCACACTTTTTGCTGTTTTAGCAGGGTACTTTTTTCTGCAGTGTCCTTACTAACAATTTCTTTGGTGTTATTTTTAGGTAAACCTGGAGTTAATTTATAATTTCATTGGGTATCACCGAAAAATTTTCAGCAACTACTGACTTTCCCCAGTTATTTGCTGCTCCAAAAGAACAATCTTGTTTGATGTTTTTAGAAAAAAAAATGCTAAAACAGAAGTTGTTTGTTTGTTGAAAGACAGCACACAGAAAAAAATTTCACGAACATTTTTCCAATTAAAATTTTAATTGAGTTTTGAAAAATGTTCAATTAAAAATTTAATTGAATCAACAATTTTTTTAATGAAATAAAAAGCAAATCACACAAAATTTAATAGTATCAAATAATTTTTTAATTGGATCAATTAATTTTTTTAATTCACTGCCAATTTAATTTTTTTAATTAATACCATTCATTTTCTTTGATTGAGAACATTTCTATTAAAAATTTAATTGGATCAATTTACATTTCGTGATGAATTCAGAAAAAAGTTTTTTTGTGCTGCCGTCACTGTTTGCCTTATTTATTAGAGGTTCTTTTTTCTTGGGTTTTTTATTAACGATCTTTGATTTTGGAGTAAGGACACGAGCCCAATTATTTTTTAGTAAACGAATTACTTATATATTGACGGCTATGCCCTTTTTAGCAGACAAAATTTGCTGAAACAACCAACATTTTGGCTATTATTTCTAACGTTCGCGAAATTCTGGAAAATTGCTAATAATGGATTTCTTATGTAAATAAAAATAGTTTTGGAGGTTCATTCAAGGACCAAAGCTGCAATACACAGAAAAATATCACTTATATTTTTTTTTAATAAAAAAATGTTTCCAATTAAAATTTTAATTGAATCAATAAAAAATGTAATGAATTCAACTAATGTCTTAATTAAAATAAAAAGCAATCACAAAAATTAATTGTAAAATATAATTAAATTTTTAATTGAATCAACTACTTTTGAAATTCACATTTGGTCATTAATTTGGACTTCAATTAATTTCTTGAACGGAATCCAAAAAAATATTTTTCTGTGTATTGGAAAAAAAATTTCGATTTTAAATTTGATTCAAAACCTTTTTAAAACAAGACATTTTGTTGATTTGTATCAATCAACAATGTGCTTTGATTTTGGATAATTTGCTGTGATTTTAATAAATTTTCAAAGAAAAAAAAAACAATTATTTGTACCAATTAATTTCTTGATTTGAATTCAAAATTATTTTTTTTTTTGTGTTATGAGAAAAAAAATATTCGATTAAATGACTTTCATTCATATTTTTAATCAAACAGATAACAATCACATAAAGGAGTCAGTGACTTGAAGCCAAAAATTCTGTTTTAAAACCTGGTTACTAAAAATCATGTTTTCGCTACGCAAAAAACTATTATTAATCCATATAGAAAAACGTTTGATGTGGAAAAACTTTGCCAGATATTGATGCAACTCTTGCGAAATTATTTTTTCTGTGTATTTTGGAAAAATATTCGATTAAATTTTGATTTCAAATATTTTAAATCAAAGCACATTGTTGATTGATGCCATAATTTCTGTGATTTAATAAATTTCAAAAAAAAAAAAAAAAAAACAATTATTTGGACCTATTAATTTCTTGATTGAATCCAAAATTTTGTTTTTTTTTTTTGTGTATGGAGAAAAAATATTCGATAAAGACGCTTAATTCATTATATTTAATCAAAACAGATAAAATCACATAAAACGAGTCCGTGACTGAAGCAAAAACTAGTACTAAAATCTGTTTTTTTCGCACGAAAAATATTATACTCTATTTAGAAAACGTTTTTTGTGCGAAAAAACTTTGCAGAATTATTTGATGGCAACTCTGGAAAATATTTTTCTGTGTATTTGCGAAAAATATTCGATTAAAATTTGATCAAATATTTAAATCAAAGCACATTGTTGATTGCTTCCATAATTTCTTGTGATTTAATAAATTTAAAAAAATAAAAAAACAATTATTTGGACCATTAATTTCTTGATTTGAAATTCCAAAATTAATTTTTTTTTTGTATGGAGAAATATATTTCGATAAAGGACTTAATTCAAACATTTTTAATCAAAACAGATAACAAGTGGCACATAAACGAGTCGTGACTGAAGCTAAAAAACAAAATTTTTTTTCTGTTTAAACCTCAGTCTAAAAACATTGTTTTTCGCCGAAAACAAAAGTATTTTACTCCATATAGAAAACGTTTGTGCGGAATAACTTTCAGGAGAATATTGATTGCAACTCTGGAATTTTTTGCTACGGAAATATCAGCACATATAATGTTTAACAGTACGTTGTTTGGGACTCTATTCACGGTGATAAATGATGATATTCGTTTTTCGCAGAAACCAAGCATTATAATTGTTCTTTTTGGATACTGAAGTGCCTTTTAATCATTAATCTGAGTTTTTCCTTTTTTGTTAATTTTGCAATATTTAAGCGAAATCAATAAAATTTTTCACAAATTACTTGTATGTAGTGACAAACAAGAATGAAAATATAAACATAGTATACTGGCAAATCCCATAATTTCTTTTGAAAAACATAATCTAACAATACAAGCATGATTTTGTATTTTAAATTTGGTTTAGTAATGGAAAAGAAAACTCATAGAAAAAAATCTAAAAAACAGTTTGGCGATTACTACTATATTTTCTAATTTCTTGGAAACGTAAAACCACATTTCGATTTTCATATACCATTTATCTTTGTACTTCTTTAACCATTTTGAGACAGTTCGATTTTCCAGCAAACATGCAAAAATTTATTTTGTTTATTATGTTACAATATCCCTAGACCTTATGTTGTTTTTTTTTTTTAAACAAAACTTAGACGAGTTTTAGGGCGTTTAAAGAATAGTAGACAAGAATTTACTTACAACAACAGCGGATGCTTCCATCTTCAGGAGACTTTTTGCATTTTAGAAAATTTTTTCCAAAAAACAGACTATAATGTCCCTCGAATTCGAATATTGTACCATTAGGCCCATATTTAATTTTGCGGAATTCCATTATTAAATTCTTATTTTTGATTATTTGAATCCACAGGAATTTTTGGATGCCCCAAGCCCAGCCATATACTTGGCGTATATTGATACTTTACAAAATTCAAATTAAAAAAACATTTGTGATACTACACACAATTTGTATTTCAATGTTAAAAAAAAAGAGACACACAATTTTCTATTTGGTTTGGATAAACAAAGTTTAACAAAAATTTAACAGTAATAAATATATAAGTTGTATAGTGTATTTCGATACAATCTTAAAAACTACAAACAAAAAAAAAATCCGCTAAGAATTTCATTCTTATAGACGAAAAAATCTCTGTATAATTAATTTTATAAATGATTCAATAAAATGCAATTGCAAAGCAATTAAACAATATAGTACGTATGTATATATATATGTATATGTAAATTGATTTATCTATATAAAAACAGAAAAAATAAAATAAAATAAAAGAAAAGGAGCATTTGACTAGAACGAATAATATTAATGGCAATAAAATTGTAACAATTATAATATAGTAAATTCTAAACAGGATATAATTTACAATATGTCATTGTAATGTTTTTTTTAAAAAATAATACTTTATGAGCTAAAAATTAAAGACATACACACACAAAAATATATAAGTTTATTGTAGTTTTGTTGTGGCTACCATTATTGTCATTTACAACAATAATCGCAGCGAACAAAAAAAATGTTTGAGCTTTTCTTTGAGATTAATATAAGGAAACAATAAAACAGAAAAACTGGGTTATATTAACTTCGTTTTTTTTTATAAATTTATGATTGTAATAAGATTTTATATTCCGAGAGATTCTGGTTTTTTTTTGATCCTATGGCGATTATAAATTATATCAATTAAAAATAAATAAAAATATACATATTTGTTAACAATTAAATGAGCTTAAAGACATTTCAAAAAATAAAATATATGGTTAAAAAATATTGAAGTTTATATAAACCCAGTTAAATATTGGATAGAAAAGAGACTCATAGTTGCTTAAAATTAAATTTTAAAAATAAAGGCTGCAGCGTTTTAGTGATGTTTTGTTAAGACTGGCCGTTTGTTTTGTTTCTATATAAATAATTCTTAGACACTTTGGGAGTTTGTGTTTTTATATACCAAAAAAATTTTGATAGGGCATATTGATATTCTTGCAATGGCTGTTTCAATCGACGTTATTGTACCATATTCGGTATAGAAAAATAACCAGAATGAAGACCCTGTTAAGGTAACAAATTTACACACTTTTTCCATAATTATTTTACAGTTTAAAGTCTTTCTTTTTTACAATAAAAATATATTGTTTCAGTTAATGATAGCCAGCAGTTGCAATTAAAAATATAATTATAATAATGAAAATGGAAAACTATCATTAATTTTTTTTTTAAGACATAAATTGAGATATTGTATTAACTGAAGTCGGTGATATTGTCATCCATGATTTAAACATTATTTGAATCAGTTAATTTTGTTATTGAATCAAAACAAATTGTGTGCACACAGAAGAAAATGTCTTCAATATTCTTGCAATTAAAATGTTAAAATAAATGCGACAAAAATCTTATAAATTAATTAAATCAGTTAAAATTTCAATTATATCAATTAAATGTTTAATTTCATGCAATTGTTTCTTTGGTCTATTAAAAAATTAATTAAATGAATAGCATTATTAAAAATTTAAATGACAAAAGTATGACAATAGTTTTTTTTAAAGATGTATTTTGGTTCGATTAAATTTTTAATAGAATTAGCTAGAAACGCGAGAATGATTATATCAATCATTAATTAGGATTAAAGTACAATACATTTGATTTAATTAAAAATTAAATTCAGTGCAAAAACTATAATTTGAAATTTTTCTATTTATTAAAAATTCAATTACACATTTAGTTTGAAATATTGGGCATTATATTTTTTTAGGAAACATATTACACCTATTATTATTTCACAGAATTTACCCAAATTCGGAAAATCAAATTTTCAATTGCACAGAAAAAAATTTCACGAAAAATTTTCCAATTAAAATTTTAATTGAGTTTTAAAAAATATTCAATTAAAAAATTTAATTGAATCAACAAATTTTTTAATTGAAACAAAAATCAATCACGAAAATTAGTAGTATCAATTAATTTTTTAATTGGATAAATTAATTTTTCAATTGACCTTCAATTAATATTTTAATTGATACTATCATTTCTGTGATTGAAGACATTTCAATTAAAAATTAATTGGATCAATTAATTTCGTGATTAAATCAGAAAAAAAATTTTTGTGTGTGCCAGAGTAGATTGATTAAAAACAAGAATTTTTTTGTATATTGTAAATTGAATTAAAATTTACAAAACAGTAAAATTATTTCAATTAAAAAATTAATCCAGTGCACAATAAATAAATAATTTGAATATTTATTTTTTTTTTATTAAAATTCAGTTGAACATTTAATTTGAAATAATAGGCATTTTTTTTTAAGAAATATATTGATGTGATTATTATTGAACAGAAGTTACTTCAAAATTATTATTTCAATCGCCAGATTATTTTGATTAAAAACAAGAAATTATAACTGTTTAATTTTTTTAAAATGTACAACACAATATAATTGATTAACGCCCATTTTCACGTATCTCCGTTAGACTTTAACTCCCAGTTAACAGAAAGTAAATATCAAAGTATCTTCTATCCGGTAACTTTAACGTGAAAATTTTGTTAGCAGCTTAAGTTCCTAACTGGCATATGATACATAGACAATATGACAGATATGTCCATAGTACGGTTTAAAAGTTCGTTAGCTAACGTAGCACAAACGGAGCTTCCTGAAAATGGGGGTAAATTGGAAAATTAATTCAGTTCAAAATAAGCAAATAAATAATTTTAATATTTTTTATTTATTTTAAAATTCAATTAGAAATTTCATTTGAAATAATTGACATCTTCTTTTTAAGAAATAATTCCGAATATTATTTAAAACAAGTGTCTCCAATTCGGAAAATCATTATATCAATCGCCAGTTTATTTTGAGGTAATTGAATTAAAGTTTTAATAGGTCTTTAGAAAAGACCTAAAACCTAAAATGTTACCATTTTTTCGATTCATTATGTTTATAGGTTTGTAGTATATATATTACAAATCGATTTTGGTCAACATCAAAAGTCTTGCAGACATTTTTTGCAAACATGAAAATATCGATTTTGAAAAACTTCTCACGTTGTTTATTCAAAATTGAAGAAAGCATTCATAAAAAAAAGCTTTTCTGTAGCGTATCGTGACAAATAGGCAGACGGACAGACCGGCCCACATCGGCTGAGCTTCTTTACACACATCACTATCAGCTTCTTTAATGTAGGCTTTAGGGTATAAAATGGGTCATGTATATATCCATAATGTTATATAAACTCCATATATACCGATCTCTAGAATTTTCCTTTCGACCATCTGAAACATGGAAATGTGCCAAAATGATATTTGAAAAATAAATACCATTCTCAAATATTTGTTTCTCAAATTTAATTCTACCATTGCAAGTTCTTATCGTAAAACCCAACTCCCATTGTCTTCAAAAATAATATTAGTAACAATGTTAAGGAGATTATGTAGCATTTGCACACATGAAATAAATAATGCATAAATTAAAAATGACCATAAAAATTCAAATAAATAAATAATTAAATAAATAAATATGCAATTTTTTTTTGCTCTTGTTACTACTACATATTGTTTGTTACTCATTTTGGTTTTGATGGTTGGTTACTGGTTGTTTGTTTGTTTGCTTCTTTTTATCTAAACATACATTATAATGTATTCATTTTTTTTTTGTTCTTTTTGTTTCCTCTAAAAACTTAATTCATTTCAATGTATTTTCAATTTGGTTTTCCTCTATAAAGTTGTTTTCTAATCATTTTGTTGCTTCTTGTGTTGTTGAAACTTTCTTTGGAACATATTTCAAGGTTGTTTTTAGTTTATCATCTCATCATCATCATAGGCATTTTCATTTTATCTTAATTAGTTAATTTCCTTTTTTTTTGTTTTTCTTTTGTATTTTCTTAAGTTTTTGTTGTTGTTCATAGACTCTAATTAAATCCCTAACATTCTATACTTAGAATAGTTTACTAAAAAAAATTAAGAAACTAATTTCCCTTTCATTAAAGATTCAATTAAAAAAAAAAAACTAAAAGAAAAACATTTTAATGAAATTTGGATATAGAATCCAGAATTTCTAATTCCTTTTTTGTGTAATAAACAAAAATAAAATCAATTCAAATGGTTAAAATATTTGAATTTGAAGAAATTCAATTAATTAGTTCAAAAAACAAACTTATTACATACATATAATAGATGTATATATTCTTTTTGTTTAGATATACTGTGGCACAAGTTACCACAGATTAAATCAAAAGCTAAGCAAAACTAACAACAAAATAAAAGTATAACTGATTTGAAATAAACCTGTGTTCAGTTTAAAGCAAAAAAAAAAAAAAA
>PGFW01006802.1:10077-20641 GCA_003123925.1 Haematobia irritans
GTAACATTCAAGAGTATGTTGGTTTATGTTGTTTGTATGTTACTGGGGTAAGGCTTGGAAACGGCTGAACCGATTACGTCAAAATTTCAGATATGGTAGGGGGCGCTCAATGTGGTGAAAAAAGGGTACCTCAATTTTTTTTGACACCTGGTCGCGTAAGGGTATGACAATCCCCTTTGTCCTACTTTTTGAAAATTGGACCAAAGTTGACCGATTGCTTGGTCGTGGAGGGTGACCTCACCCTTTGTCCTTACTATTTTGAAAATTGGACCAAAGTTGACCGGATTTGCTTGAAATTTTTCATTGAAGGTTGGGGTTGACATCTAAACAAAAGATCCTACTTTATTTTTCGATAATTTTGGTCGCGGAGGAGGACCTCCCCTTTGTCCGACTTTTTTTAAAGTACATACGAAAAAAATTGAAATTCTCGAAATTACCTGAGATTTACAGAGGACACTGCGGTGAATGATTAAGTTGAATTTATTATAAGAGTGTGCTACATGCCTAGATGATGTTCGTATGTGGACGGGGAGGTGAGACCTCAAACATTGCCCGACCTTTGAAACTTGGAACCAAAATTATCCGATACCAAATTTATCCGATTTTCTTGAAATTCAGGAGAAAGTTTGAAGGGGATATATGACAAATTAACGGCTGACTGTTAATTTTTCGATATTTGTACTGATGTGTCTGGGTATGTGGGCGGGGAAGGGAGACTCAATATTGCCCGACTTTTTGAAACTTGGAACCAAATTATCCGATTTTCTTGAAATTTTCAGAGAAGTTTTGTAAGGGGGATCTAGACAAATAACGGCTACTTTATTTTATCGATATTTGGTCGGATGAGGTGGATCCTCCCCTTTGGTGGAAAACACCGGTGAAAACAAAACTAAAGTCCTCCGAAGGAAAAATTTTAGCGGAAAAACTGTGTAAAGGCTATTGAAATTTATATCAGGTTTTCCTGATTTTCTAATATGTTGGTTGGGAGAATAAATAGAAACGGGAAATATGGTGACAGTCCGCTTCTTCTTAAGCAGCATACAGTTGAAACATTAAACTTTTCCAATTTATTTTGAAATTTACAGTGGACTTGGGGAGAGGTTAATGAATTTAATATTGGATATCTGAGTTTGAGATATTTGGTCAGGAGGGGTGTTCCGCCCCTTGCCTCTGCTTTTTAAAAATTGGGCTTATAATTTGCTTTGATCATTTTTCTGGGACGGTTTACACTAAGAATGCTACATCACTTTTCGATATTTGACGCGTGGGAGGGGGAACCTCATCTAAAAACGAAATACTAAAATTCTCAGGTTTTTCTTTGAATTTACCAAAGGCCGTTCGGGAAGATTGAATATGGTGTACTTGATTTTTTGGATATTTTGGACGGGAACCTTCTCCGTGTGCCTCGACTACGGAACTTGAAGAAAATTTACAGATTTCCCTTGGAATGTTGCAGTGAAATGACGTCCCAATTTACTTGGAAATTTGGGAAGAAGATGAATTAAATTTAATTACAGCGTATGGATTTTTCGATGATCTGGTTGGGAAAGAGGATAGGTGGAAGTTTGGGTAGTTTGTGAATAATAAATAAGGGTACGTGCGTGAGAAATAAAATTCGGTTCGTGAAAGTGTGCGTAGAATTAAAAATTTCGTGCAAAATCACGCTCATTGAGAAAAAATCAAGGATCTAGATTCATACTCGTAGTTTTAACTGTGAAAATTAAATTAGGCTCTCGAACTATATTTCTATTGTTTGAAAAGTTGTGTTACGCCTTGCAGATTTCCGTTTGGACAGAATGGTCGTGAATTTGTCGTGATATCAAGATCTAATTCATATTTCCGTATTTTATGAAATTTAATTTAGCTCCCGAACTATAGGGTTCTAGTTTTTGAAAGTTTGTTACGTTTGCGAGGATTTCCGTTTGGAAATAATGTCGTGAAATTTGTCGTGAAATCGTAGCGTGAGCGATGGCGTGAGTACTGGTTTGCATTTCGTGAATGTGCGTAAGGTGGGATTGGCTACAACACGTTTCGTGGCCGTGAGCGTTGCGTGAATAAACATTTGTTTTCGTGAATGTGTGTGAGTGTGAGTGAAATTTCAGTCACTGGGCGCACCTCTACTTGGTACTTCATTTATGATTTTTTCCAAGCAGGCCTCTGCCAGACGTTTTTAAAGTAAAAAACTTGAATTTACATGTAAGTTGACAGGCAACGTAGAGGATGCTTCATTTTCCGGTATAATGTTTGGAAAAAAGGAATGTTTACGTTCCAAGCTACTTTACACAAATGTTTAATATGGTCAATATTCTAAGTACTGTTTACTTTTGGTCGATTTTATTTGGACGGTATGTTGAGGAAAAGTATAGTCTCTCCTTGAGACAAATCACGCTTGAAATTTCACAGGAAATGTAGAAGATTGTCCAGTGATTTTGAAATAATCATAACCCATTAAAAAACAAAAAATTGTTGAAAGGGAACACCCGCCTCCCGACGTTTGTTAAGCCGTCGCGTTTTGAGCTTCTGCATAAGCCGCCCTATTTCTGTATATTAAACGAAAAATCAAGTAGTCATTTTTTTTAATGTAGCGAACACGTGTACTGGAACGTGTGGAAACCAATGGAGTGATAAATTCAGTACTTTCAGTTTTTGTGCCAGACTTCCGCCTTGACCCTGCTCTATAAAAGATTTCAAAATCTTTTCCGAAAATTTGGTTTTTCAGATCGAAGGATATTTAGGTTGCTACGTTAACGTAAATATGCTTCGGAAGTCGCTAGCGAAGCCGGGCGGGTTACGTAGTCTGTTTGGTCATAATATCAAGAATGATAGCGCCATTTATTGCAAGGTTTAAAGCGTGATTACAAAACAGACATGCAGAGCAGACGACTTCAAAGTTGCTCAAGAAAATAAAATAATTTATGTTAAAGTTTTCTTTTACTTCGTAAAATTATTAATCATTTAAGCTTTTCTGATCATCCTGCTAAATAATCGCTTTTTCCCCGGTAATTGAAAAAGACCAGTTAAAGAAAAACTAAAACTTTCAGATAAGTTAATTAAGCTTTTCGTAAGACCAATTTTCTTTTATATAAATAATATAAAAGTTAACCCTCTAAATGCCCAAATTCCGCCTTTGGTGGGCCTTTCGTAAAAAAATCAGTAAGGTTTTTAGTAAACACTAAAAGAAAAGCTTAGTGGAAATCTGTTTAAGAGGCTTTTGGGCAGCATATACTGAATTTTAGCCGCATAAATTTTTGCTTGCTTCGTTTTTCTTGCTTTTGTGTCGTTAACATTAGTGATCTAGTTTGGCTTTTTTTTCGTGAATTGTTATTTATTAATTTAAATTGTTTTTAAATTCATACCACTAAATGATTTTTCCGATCTCTTTTTTTAAATTTTTTCATGAAAATTAAAATTAAAATAAAATAAGTTGTTTTAATATATAATAATATCAGAAATAAATACTATCAGCGATAGAAACGTGTAAAACTCCCGAATATGGCATAACATATGTTTTGTTCTGAAATTCGCTGAAGTTTGGCTAACGTAAACTCTCTTGGTTTTAAATTAGTTCACGTTACGTATAATACCGGAAATATTTTCCTGTTTAAAATTAATTCTGAGTGTTTTCAAAGTGTTCTTAATTCACTGCAATAGGAACGCCGTTCGACTCGGCTATAAAAAGAGTCCCTTGTCATTGAGCTTAACATGAATTGGGCAGCACTCGTGATAAGAGAGAATTCACCAATGTTTATCCACAATGGACTGAATAGTCTAAGTGAGCCTGAATATTCGGCTCGCCCTAAACCTAATCTAAAATTCTAATATTATTCCTATGATGCGATACGAGTTTCACATTTCCTGACATACTAAACATTTACCACTGTGCTATTTTTATAGATATCGCCAAATCAACGTTAATAAATTCAAACCAAGACGAACATATAAACATTCCAAAACAACGCACAATGCAAGTGCTAAATCTTTATTAATAAAAAATGATGTGGTTTTTAGTCTTTTTGGTACAAAGTGACCATAAACCGTGATACCTGGACCCAAAAACAAGTCAACGGTTTCCTATTCGGATGAAGCAACCATAAAATCCGTTTGATCAAAGCCAAAAAAAAACTAATTCCCTAAAGCATCATTAAACATCTTCACAGGAGGCAGAATTGCCTTCACATCAAGCCTTATGGTGGGTATGAATGCGATTAAAGCTTCAATAATATAATTTGTTTAAAATGGCTATGGTGGCAAGCGTTTAGCCTTGGTCATCCATCTACTTTTAACAAAAAAAAAAAAACAGAAAACTCTCCTCATCCAGGCAAAAAATAAATTCCGCATTGCATTAATCTAATTGTTTTTAAATTTTTTGTTGTGAAAATTCCTTTGGGCCAAAACAAATTCTATGTGCAGTGTCATGTACAGACACCAGCGGCGGAGATATTCATGTAATATCTGGCATTTTGGGTCTTTGTTTTCTTTTTCTCTCGTAAGTGGACGATTGGTTTGTTATTCTGTAATAAAATGAGTTTAGCTGCCAGAGCCAAATCCCATGTCAATATTACTTGCCAGAGCTAATTCGCAAAGTACTGTAAAAAATCGATTTCAAATGACTATAGGTTTGGTATTCGTAATTGGTTTTTGTGAAAGTATGCTAATTCCTTAGAAAAAAAACTTGGGTGAAATACTTTGGTACCATTATGATATTGGGATAGCAAAACTTTGTGTTGAAATAAAACAATTTTACACTGAGATCTAAATTTTTCTACATGTAAATGATACACATATAAAGTGTCAGAAATGTTCAGTTTCATTTCATTTTCTCATTTAACTAACATATATTTTTCGTTGACTATTCCTCCTACGATGTAATCTTCCACTAATTTTTGACCAATCTGTGAAGTTGATTTTGGTACCAACTTTGTTTTGGCTTAACTGAAAAAGTCTTTCTAACCTCCGTTCATGAATATCGAATATAAGTTCATTGGTACCTTCAAAGACCCATGAAAAGTAAAATAAACAACTGAAAATCACCGGCACGTGAACCATTCTTTATAAGACGGAATGGGTGAATGGCCAAAGAAAATAGTGGATTCACAAGCATGATACAAGCTATCACCAAGACAAGGATTATGATCACACTCAAATATGTTTCAAGAGCAAAATATTATTTTTGAACGAGGGAAAAAAAAACTATTAAACGTGTTTGTCGCAAAATTTTATTTTCTCGAAAATTTTGTAATATTGATTTCGTCAACCATTGTATATTTGTCAAAAAAAGCGAACAAAAATGTTCCAGGCGCACCCATCACAATAATTAAAATTTTGCTCTGGAAACATGTTTGGGGTCCATCATGTTCCTACTCAGCATTATCCAGGAATTGTCCACAGTCTAAATGTTTAGCTCATTAACAAAGGACCGTCCTTTTTATAGTGAGTCCGTACGATGGTAAAACCACTGGGTGGGGATAATCTACGGCCCAAACACTTTTTTGGGTTTGGTCGAAACTGGAATTGAACCCATGTCCCTTTGTATGCAAGGCGAGCATGCTAACCATTGCACCACGATGTCGTACGAATATTCCTATTTGCATAAACTCATACCTTTGATTTTAATCCATGACGGAAGGGTATAGGGGTTTGTGGCCTATCAGATGTACCATCATTCCTTTTGTTTGTGTGTAAATGGTGATAGCCCCCCCTAAGATGACTTTCTCGTTCACTTTTATGTTAATTTTTCTCCCCATTCGTCTGACAGTAAATTGCTTGACAACATCTACTACAAAGAGTCGAAGGAAAACCCTAAATATGTGCAATATACATTTCAATGGAAAACTTTCAAAATTTCATTTTTAATTTTTAAATAATTGCTTTCATTGAATTGCAATTTTCCATCTATTTCTCTCTGAGCCAGTTTTCGCCATATATACAGAAACAGATAGGCATGTATTTTAAAGCAAAATCAATTTCATCTCTTTGTATAGAGAGGGAGACCAGTTTGCCTCAATCAAGAAGTTGCATGTTAACGTCATCATAGTCTGTGCTATGTTGCACCGGAATTTGTGCCGCGCCTCACCAACAGCCCGATCGAGCTTACACCCAGTCGGACTATGCTCTAATTTCCACTTGTTACGGTGGCGACAAACATAGACGCCGGCGAACATTTTGTCACTGGTCACATATCCTCCATGCATTGTCATAAATGTGGGAAAGTCGAAAATGTTTGTTATTGGCTTTTCAAGTTGGTCTTTTTTTTATGTTCGCTTTCGCAACTATTTTTGTTTATTTTTTTCGAGAGCTTATTATTAAACGAGAAAACGAGTATCAACACGCGAAAGATTGTGAAAAGAAACTACAAAATGGCGAGATATCATTAGGTAAACAGCCTTAGGCAAAACAAAATCAGCCAAGAAAGAAAAAAAACTAAGATGAAATCGTCTAAGGGCGCAAAGACATGGTTATAGGAACGCATAAAACTACTGTTATGACCACTACGCAAAGGAATATGGCCCGTACGCACGAGAAAAATTTCACAAACTTTCAATGATAGAAACAAATTGTTTTTGTTGTTTGTTGTTATGGAGGCTAGACAAGCTTGGGGTGAGTGGAGCTGAAAGTTGAGGAAAAAAGCAAAACTTCCAACGCAATGCTGATTTAGACAATTGAATTTATGAGGTTCGTGTCTTAAGTCTGTTTTGTTTATTTTTAAGAAGCGTCAGCATAGAAATCTTAAGTGATATTTAAAGAAACTTAAAATATCACTATCTAATTTTCAATTTATTTACTTAAAAAGATTCACGAAAATGGCATAGTAAATTGTTTGATTGTATATTAGTAAAAAGAAGGAGTAAACTTTAATTATATACTGGAAAATGTTAACAGATTAATCTATGTGATAATATAGCAATTTTTGTAAAGTATTTTAATAAATGCTGGCGTTTTGAATTAAAATCGGGATTTTTGTTAACAAAGATTTAGAAATAAATAGCTTCAAACCTACTGAATGCCACTTAGCCCTTGACACCCAGGGAAAAAATGCTTTACTCGGGAAGCGAAATTTAGATAAAACGAAATTCCCCTTTAACATAAGTATTTTGTTGTTTGGTCACAGGACGAAAGTTTTCGTATTCTTTACTATTTGCTTTTTTGAAAAAAAATTGGGTGCTTTAAGAAGAAAACTTCATATCCTCATCCGAATAGAACAATTCTTCTTTTCAGTGTAATAAGGAAAGTTCGAGGATAAAAACCTGTGTAGCTCCGGTTTTAGCCTTGAGTTTTTTCGTATCTAAGATTCTTGAGAAACATTGTCGTATTTATTTGTTTTTTTTCAGCTTCTTTTCCTCATAGCTCTCAAAAGTGCCTTTATATAAACGTGGCTAACGACAAGTAGAAATTAATGCTATGTTTTCAATTAAAAACATACATTAAAATAAAGTGTTGAAAAAATATAGTATTTTTGAACTCTTTTTGCTTTGTTAGTCAGAATACAACAAATCATTTAGAAACGTTTTGATTAGTTTTAAAAATTTTTTTTTGAAATTATTATAGCCAAGTTGACCTTAAGATAAAAAAATTTTTCAATGTTTAGGTGTTTGAATCCTGTTCTAACCACTTTTACCTTGATTAAAATATCTATATATGTATAAGTTGATAATTGCACGCTCACAAAAATCGGCTTCTGTAACATATACTCCAATATGAATTTTTGCTTAAGCATATACACTTTTTGGGTATTTGCCCAAACATTTACTATGTTTGATCACTTCCATATATAATATGTTTGAAAAAGGCATATTGGTCTAAACATATAGTGTTTGGGTAGTCTAAGTTCAGAACATTTTGTATTTTTGCATCCAAATTCATAATGTTTTGTCTTCACAAAAAAACAAGTATGTTATTTTGTTGAACATATAATAGTTGGAAGTCATTTTGCACCAAAAATAATTAATATGCTTAAAAAAACTCCCCCAAACAATATTGTGCTCAAATTTTATTTATTTTTTATATATTTACGAATCGATAATGAATTATGAAAATAAACAGGTAAGTATAGGTGCTCAGACAACTTTCGACTGAATGCTCAAATTTTGTTTCTGCCGCAGATTGTAATATTCCCCGCCACATCTTTTCTCACTTTCCACGAGATGTTTTAGTTCTTAGTCACCTTTTTCTGTAATACAAACATGTAGAAGAAATTCAATCAATTGTATGATTTTTTTTTTTTATTTGTTAAATTTTACCTTTTTGCGGACGGGGGATTTCGGAACAGCGACCACACAGTTTGTAAGGATCAAGAGAGCTAGCTGATTCAAAATTGCCCAAGGATAAATAAAAATGTTAATTTTTGTAATAACAAGTCAACAACCCACCAAACTTAATTAATATCTGCTTCCCTGTTAAATTAGCGTTCCAAGCTACTAAAACACATATATGTTTTATTAGGTCTAGTTCTAAATTAATTATGTTTGGCATCCAAGCATATTCATATTTACAAACATTTTAATGTCCCAAACATAATTATTTTATGTCCCAAACATATTAACATATAATGCCAAACATGTTATCTTAGTGTTATGAAGCATTATATGCCTTGCAACGTCAAAATATTGTGTTTAACAAATTTGTGTTCCAAACTATTAATGTTATAGCCACAAACATACATATGAAAAACAGTCTTTTTCATCCGTGTGAATTGAAGTTACTGAATTAATTTTATATTTGAATTGAATTCTTAACGAATGAACAAATTGAATTGTATCTTAAATGAACGAATGAAATGAAATTGTGAATTACGTAGTATAGAGAATGTGGCAACTCTTTTCTTTTCTTTGCAGTGAAAGCTTTCCCTCAAATTTAATTTTAGCGATATTCGTCCTTCTCTATCATTAAAATGATTTGCTGAATTAATTAATTTGGTACAATTAATATGTTTGACCGCATTTTTTATACATCCATTGTTTGCATTCTCATTCCGCTTGGTAAGCTGCACACAATAAAGTTCCAGACAAAACCTGAAATCTTGCCTTTCTTTTATATTTTCTCTTTTTGGTATTTTACAATTCCTGGAGACTCTTAAACCGCAATCGTTAACAGTCCACTATTCAAGGAAGCCCATCCAGATTGTACAAAGCGTTCCATTATCGGGTCTATAGTTATTATATTAGCCCTCGATTCATTTCGATTGCCCCATCACAACAAAAAAAAAAAATTGGTTCCAATTAAAAAAAAAATTTCATAATTGTTTTATATTCCCCCATTATAAGCGACCCCCAATATTTCAATCTGGGCTCTCTACGTACAACGAAAAAAAAACATACCGCCCGCTTCCAAAAAAGATTGTTCTTAACTTTAAAAAAAAAATTCTTTGGTATTGATCCGAAGCCAAAAGAAGCGGAGATTACAAGTAGCGGATACTTTTTAAGACAAAATTTCTCTTTTAAAAAATCGGGTTTGGTTTTGCTTCTAGAGCAATTTCAAATTTTTTGCTTCAGTTTTTTCTTCATATTGGCTATCAAAGTTCCTTTAAAAAACAGGTTACACCGAACGACTTTTATTTTCCAAATTAAGACTTTCGACTTCTTAGTTTGAAATTAATTGCTGTGTTCAAGTAAAAAAACGTCTTAAAAAAATAAAAGTGTTTGAAAAACATTGTCCCTAATTTTTTGAACCGATTTTTTTGGGCTTTGTAGCCAAGATGCAAAAAAGACAACAAAATTTAAAGACAATTCTTATTTAAAGAGGTTTCTAAATATTTAAGTCAAAAGTTGAACCTTGCCCCAAAACATTTTTTTCTTTTCATGTTATGATATTTTCATTAAAAATTTTCAAATCACCTTTTAATATAAGGGACAGTAACGACTTCATTGCGAAGAGAATTATCGACCTTTGCAAGGAAAAACTTTTTACTAGAGAAATTTGCGTCTTCTATGATAAAGCAAAATTGCATTCGGTATTTTTAAAGGGACATGAAAATTATTTTGACCCTCACGAACAAGTATTTTTTTTCAGGTATTTACCGTTGCCAAAGGTCCATAAATCGATTTCGAAAATTATTTTGTAGACTTACAATACATAACATTTTTGTTTGTAATAATATTACCACCGTTATGGACTTTAATTCACAATTTTAGGAACGATGTAAGGAGTTTTTAAAAGATTAACCTTGTCAAATCGGTTAAAAGTATTACCACCAACCCAAGTTAATTTCGATTGTGGATGACAAGTTTCTTTCGTGAAGTTTCTACGCAAATTACATGGTTGAGGGTACATAAGATTCGGCCCGGCCGATCTTACAGCCGTATATACTTGTTTTTTTTTTCTAATTTATAAAAGTCGACTTTTCGAGATTCGAAATCGGACGGTACATACATATGGGAGGTATATGTAAATTTGATCGGATTTCTTCCAAATTCAATTCAGGAGGTGATTCTGAGTCGATCGGAAAAGAAAACAATTTTTAAGGCAACGATTATGAACTTTCTTCTAAACAAAATGTATTTATATTAAAGAAATATGTTCTTTAAATTGGGTACTAGACCTGTCCAGATTTCCAAAGTTCACATTTTTT
>PGFW01006807.1:8626-19091 GCA_003123925.1 Haematobia irritans
TACATTCTCGTATGAAGTAGATAATAGCCCCAAAATACAAAAACAATTAAATTTCTAATTTTTAAATTTAAGTTTTTAAATTTTATAAAATAATTTAATATACTTACTTGAGCCGTACATTGCGCTGTCAATCTTGTATTTATTAAAGATTGCAGATAACATGGATACTGAGTCAATGGCCTCCAGTCAACGGTAATAACATTAAAGTCTCTCGATAGATACGCTTGAAAAAGTTAGCTCTTTCAAGAGCCAACCGTAACAAATCTGGGATCTGTTTATGTGGGCGGAAAGAACTTGCGGTTGGTCTGCCCTACATTCATAAAAACTGCTTATACCAACAGACGGACGGACATCGCCCGTGAACTTAAAATATCCCTAGAACGAATGCAACACATATTGAAAAAAGAGCTTGTATTAAATCCATTGAAGTTCCAAAAAATGCAAGTGCTCACCGATGCACCAAAAACCTTGCGCTTGCAAAGTAGATAGTTACTGAAGTTGGTTTTCTCCGATGAGAAGACATTCCAAATTGAGCAGTTTGCGAAGAAACAAAACTACTTGCAAATCTTTGATTAGCCAACAGATCTCAAGCGATGGTAATGGTGCGGGCCGGCATAATGAGCCAACGGAAGTTGGAACGGACATCGCCCGTGAACTTAAAATATCCCTAGAACGAATGCAACACATATTGAAAAAAGAGCTTGTATTAAATCCATTGAAGTTCCAAAAAATGCAAGTGCTCACCGATGCACCAAAAACCTTGCGCTTGCAAAGTAGATAGTTACTGAAGTTGGTTTTCTCCGATGAGAAGACATTCCAAATTGAGCAGTTTGCGAAGAAACAAAACTACTTGCAAATCTTTGATTAGCCAACAGATCTCAAGCGATGGTAATGTGCGGGCCGGCATAATGAGCCAACGGAAGTTGGAACACAGTATACTGTAATTTTACCGGCAAAATAAGTTTAGTTTATAGTTTGTCTGCACCGTGGTGCAATGGTTAGCATGCCCGCCTTGCATACACAAGGTCGTGGGTTCGACTCTTGCTTCGACCGAACACCAAAAAGTTTTTCAGCGGTGGATTATCCCACCTCAGTAATGCTGGTGACATTTCTGAGGGTTTCAAAGCTTCTCTGAGTGGTTTCACTGCAATGTGGAACGCCGTTCGGACTCGGCTATAAAAAGGAGGTCCCTTGTCATTGAGCTTAACATGGAATCGGGCAGCACTCAGTGATAAGAGAGAAGTTCACCAATGTGGTATCACAATGGACTGAATAGTCTAAGTGAGCCTGATACATCGGGCTGCCACCTAACCTAACCTAACCTAACCTAACCTAACCTAACCTAACTTGTCTGCAAATAAAATATATCGCAGACTATATATTTTTCGATCAGAAATCCGAAAAAGTGGTCTCACGTGTGAATCAGAACAATTAACTTTTTGAGAGGTGTGAAGAATTATATGTTGTGTGGTGTACAGTGCGGTGAGACCCAGAACAGGCATGAATAAATAAATCCATGAGGGTTAACTTGTCTTTAGTGCCCTGGAGGGTTCACTATTTTTTTTAGTGAATGGCTCAAAAAGGCGGTTCTTCACCTCCGGATCTCAATCCGTTGGAATTTTGAGCCAGGATTATTTTGAAGAGTAGGGTTGAGAGTAAAATACCAAAATATCGATCATCTCAAAACGGAATGAGCCACACAACCGCATAGCCACTTTCGTGCAACATGTGATGGCTTTTTTTCGGCCTTTGAAGGGCATAATTCGTGTCAATGTTAGCCAATACGAACAAATCTAAACTGATTCTAAAATTTCATATTATTGCCGACATTTTGTGTTTTGAACAAATCAACCACCCTGTATTGGACAAACTGCTCATTCCTACTATTAGACAATTTTCACCGAATCGATCTTCAATTATATTTCAATTACAAGTGGTACAGATACACAAGTAGAAAGTCGCCTTTTCGACTAATCGGCTTTTATCAAAAAATGTCCAAATATACTTTTTGTAATCAAGTCAAATTGATCTAATCCACTTTGGTTAGTGATCAAATGTGACTTTTAACGAAATAGTCGACATTCGATGAAAAGAAGAATATGATGCAAATATTTCTGTACCAATTCTGAGATTATCTGCCGATTCTATCATAAGATGATATAGCCATTTTAAGTTATTCAAAAATAACCATTTTCCAATTTAGTCATACATACATGAGAGTGAGAACAATAGACTGATATGAACATATTTTAGTTCATATTTGGGATACAAAAATCTAAAATCTACTAAACAACTTTTTGTCAAAAAAGTCGAAGTTGTGTTTTTCTTCTTTTAACATGTATGGCAAAATCCACTTTTAACGAGATCGTCGACATTTCTGTGATAATTCTGAGACAATCTGCAGACGATATCATAAGGCGATTTAGCTATTTTAAGTTATTCAAAAAATTCTTTTTCCAATCCAATGGAGAGTAGGAAAACAAAAAGACAAATTCGTTTTATCCCATTCAATTGTACCATCTGAACAATAAAAAGTTAAAGTCTTACTTATTGGATTTCCTTTACAATATGGTTGAACTCTGCCACCATTTACGCAATAATTCAAATGACCGGTATTTTCCTCTTGACCCAGATGTCCAGCATTTGTATGAAGGACTTGTATAACATTTGCATCATCCAGTGACAACCGGAACTGATTACTTTTCTTGCGTTCGATCAAGGGTCTAGCCGGATCTAAACCAATTATGCGATACTGTTTTACATTTAGGTGATTACTGACCATACCACAGATGTGAGCACCCAATGAATGTCCCACACAGGTGATTTTTTCTCTTGCCGCTCCATAGTGAGTGAGGAAGGAATAGATCTGAAAAGAAATAAGAAAAGGAATTAGCCATCGTTAGAGAATATATAAGAATGGGGCATATATATTTCTTTCATCATGGTTTTGAAGTTTCAACCGGATCGAATGAAATTTGGCTCTTTCAAGAGCCAACCGTAAGCAAATTTCTGGGATCTTTATATGTGGGGGAAAAAAACTGCGGTTGGTTGCCCTAACATTCATAAAAACGCTTATACAACAGACGGACGGACATTCGCCCGTTGAACTGTAAAAACCCTAGAACGAGATGCAACACATATTGAAAAAAGCACTTGTATTAAAATCCATTGAAGTTTCCAAAAATGCAAGGCTCACCGATGCACAAAAACCTTGCGCTTTGCAAGTAGATGGAGTTACGAAGTTGGTTTTCTCGATGAGAAGACATTCCAAATGAGCAGTATTGCGTAAGAAACAAAACTGACTTGCAAATCTTGATTAGCCAACAGATTCAAGCGATGGTAATGCGTGCGGGCCGGCATAATGACCAACGGAAGTTGGAACGGACATCGCCCGTGAACTTAAAATATCCTAGAACAATGCCAACACATATTGAAAAAAGAGCTTGATTAAATCCATTGAAGTTCCAAAAAATGCAGTGCTCACCGATGCACCAAAACCTTGCGTCTTGCAAATTAGATAGTTACTGAAGTTCGTTTTTCTCCATGAGAAACATTCCAAATTGACAGTTTGCAAGAAACATAAACTACTTGCAAATCTTGATTAGCCAAACAGATCTCAAGCGAGATGGAATGTGGCGGGCCGGCATTAATAGCCAAACGGAAGTTGAACACAGTAATACTGTAATTTTACCGCGCAAAATAAGTTTGTTTATAGTTGTCGCACCGTGGTGCAATCGGTAGCCATGCCCGCCATTGCATACACAAGGTCAGTGGTTCGATCTTGCTTCGACCGAACGGACCAAAAAGTTTTCAGGGTGGATTATCCCAACCTCAGTAATGCTGGTGACATTTCTGAGGCTTCAAAGCTTCTCTGAGTGTTTCACTCAATGGAACGCCGTTGCGGACTCGGCTATAAAAAGGAGGTCCCTTGCATTGAGCTAACATGGACGCGACGGCAGCACTCAGTAAATAAGTAGAGAAGTTCACCAAGTGTATCCACAATGGACTGATAGTCTTCAAGTGAGCCTGATAACATCGGGCTGCCATCCTAACCTAACCTAACTAAACCTAACGCTAACCTAACCTATTGTCTGCAAATAAGAAATATAATACGCAGAACGTATATATGTTTCGATCAGAAATCCGAAAAAGTGCGGTCTCACGTCTGAATCAGAACAATTAACTTTTTGAGAAGGCTGAAGAATTATATTGTGGTGCGTTGTTACAGTGCAGGGAGACCCAAGAACACGCAGAATAGAATAAATCCTAGGTGTTAACTGTCTTAGTGCCCTGAGGGTTCACTATTTTTTAGTGAATGGCCTCAAAAAGGCGGTCTTCAACCTCCCGATTCTAATCCGTTTGGAATTTTGAGCCAGGATTATTTGAAGAGTAGGGTTGAGAGTAAAATACCAAAAATCGAATCAATCTCAAAACGGAATGAGCCACACAAACCCATAGCCCTTTCCGTGGCAACATGTGATGGCTTTTTTCGGCCTTTGAAGGGCATAATTCGTTCAATTAGCCAAACGAACAAATCTAAACTGCATTCTAAAAATTTCATATATGGCCGACATTTTTGTGTTTTGAACAAATCACCACCCTGTATTGGGACAAACTGCTCATTCCTACTTTAGACAATGTTCACCGAATCGATCTTCAATTATATCAATACAAGTGGTACCATTTCGTTAAAGTAGATATATAGCCCCAAATACAAAAAAAATAAATTTTAATTTTAAATTTAAGTTTTTAAATTTTTATAAAATAATGTTAATATCACTTACTTGCAGCTCGTACATTGCTGCTGTCAATCTTTTTGATATTTATTAACGATTGCAGGATAACATGGATACTGAGTCCAATTGGCCTCCAGTCAACTGTAATAACATTAAAGTTCTGCTCGATTTTAAGATTACGCCTTGAAAAAGTTAATGAAAAATATTGCTCATATTTAACCACAATTGTTTGCTAGCGAAACAAACAAAATGTTTTTTTTTTTCTTTTTTCAAAAAATATGGTCTGTATTAAAGCGGAAAAATTACTGTTTGTTGACTAATTATTGTCGATTTACAAGTCTTCACTCACTTAAGCCAGGTCGCTTAAAATCTGCAAATGCTTTTGTCAATGGCTGTTTACCATTGAAAGCTCATGCCACGATCAAAACTGTCTCACGTTTTTTGCTAAAAACCACCTTGGAACAATTTCAGTCGGATTATGGATGATTAACTGGCCAACACCACGCGCGCGTGACGATTTCCTGAAATGTAAAACAAAAGAAAATTAATAAATTATTATTAGTTGCATATGTATTCATGTAACATAATGATATGTAATGTTAGTCTACATATTTATTTAGCTTTATTGTTAAAATCAAAGATATATCAAAGGCAACTGTTTACATCATGGCGCAGGCAACAATTTTTTTATTTAGAAAAACAAACGATCTTTTGAATATATTACATACAATATTTTTTTTATGTTAGCCTGATAATCAATGCAGTGATCTGCGTTTTCTCGTCCAATAATTAAATTACCTTTACATATCATTACATATTACTACATAAGCAGTCTTTATTGAACATAAGATTTTTTTACTTACTCATGCATTATATTAACCTGAATCTAAATATTCTACATTCGCTTCTGCACGAATTTATTTTTCCTCTTTTTGAGTATCTCAAACAATGAAACATATATTGCGTAGCTTTCACATCCTTTAGAGTAAACGTTGCCTAATCTACCGCCAAAGAAAAAAACATTTAATTCATCAAAAAAATTTACTATTTTTTACAAAATTTTTTATTAAGAGGATTTTTTTTATTCCAAAAAATCACAGTAAATAATTAATCAGCTCGTGGGCGAACGAAAAACTTTGTTTTATTAAATATTAATCTGCTTAATTGTATGGGTTGGCTTGCTGCAATCGCTGCAAGCGTGAGCCTAGTTGATGGGCTTATTATCGATTAATTTATCTGTTTGATGACAATAAAATCTACTTAGCGCCCAATGGATAGTGTTTTGGCGCTTACAAAACTGTTATGGTCCGCTGTTCGGATTCTCCGTCCAGTGTGAAAGTAAAATTAAAAAAAAAACAAGTATATACTGGCCGTAAGTTCGGCCAGGCGAATCTTATGTACCCTCCCACATGGATTTGCGTAGAAACTCTTACTGAAGACTGTATTCCACACGCTCACAAAAAAATCGCTTCGTTTTAACATATACTCCCAAACATATTTTGCTTCAAAGCATTAATTATTTTTGGGTATTTGCCCAAACATTTATTATGTCTTGATTCTCTTTCCAATATATATTGTTTGAAAGCATATTGGTCTAAACAATATATGTTTGGGTAGTCTAAGTTCCAAACATTTTGTTTTTTTTGCATCCAATTCAATTAATGTTTCTTCCAAAATAAACAATATGTTATTATGTGGAACATATATATGTTTGGCAAGCATTTTGCCACCCAAAAGAATATTATATTCTTAAAAAAAAATTCTCGCCAAACTAATATTGTGCTCCAAAATTTTTATTTTATTTATTTTACTATATTTACAATCATAATGAATTATGAAAATAAACAGTAATATAGGTGCTAACAACATAGGTTTTCGACCTGAATGCTCGCAATAAATTTTGTTTTTTGCCCAATTGTTATATTCCCCCTACATCTTTCTCACTTCACGAGATTTTTTTCTAGTTCTTAGCACCCTATGGTTCTGCCCCGAATACGAACACATTGTAGAAGAAAAGAATTATTCACATTGTGTATAATTTTTTTATTTTAATTTTACCTTTTGCCGGACCTGGAATCTCGAACAGCGGACACACATGTTTGTAAGGATTCAAAGAAGTAGCTGACTCAATTGCCCAAGGAAAATAAAATGTTAATTTTGTAATAACAAGCAAACAACCACCAAACTAATTCAATATCGCTCCCTGTTTAAATAGCGCTCCAGGCTACTAAACACATATATGTTTATTAGGGCTATTTCTAAATTAGAGATAATATGTATTGCATCAAGCATATTATTATTTACAAACATTATGTCCCATACATAACTATGATTCCTAAACATATTAAACATATATGTCCCAAAACATGTTATGCTAGTTTGATGAAACATTATATGCTTGCACTCAAAAATATTTGTGTTTTAAAATTTTGTTGTTCCAAACATATAATGTTTATAGCCAAAACATATTGAAAAACAGTTCTTTTTCATCCGTGCACATCGAATTACTTGGCGTTGTGATATCTTAAAACTTTCTGTAACATGCGTTTTCTAAATTGTGAGTTAGTCCATACGTGCGTATATATTAGACAAACAAAGTTTATGTATTACGTAATGTCTACAAATAATTTACGAATCGATATGCGACTTTTTGCCACAGATACGTAGAGAGCCACAATTGAAATATGGGGGGTCGCTTATATGGGTGCCTATCATACCAATTATGAACTTGATTATGGCACCAATTTTTGTTGTGATTTGGGGATCGATTTATCTGACGTATATATAACTATAAGACCGATTTATGGACTCTAGTTAGGCCCATGGTTTGTTAACGCACTATGTACTAGCACAATGTACCAAACTTTCAAACTCGATTTCGGCATGACATTTAGCCTCTCCAAGAGCCTCCAAAACCCAAATTCTCGGGATTTCGGTTTATATGGGGGCTATATATGATTATGGTGACGGATATGGACCACTTTTGGATGGCGTTGTTAATATCATTTATACTATCACCACGTACCAAATTTTCAAGCAGATCCTGGTATGAATTTTGCTTTCTCCACAAAGGCACGGAGGCGTACAAATTCTGGGCCGATCGTTTTATATTGGGAGCCTATATATAGAGAGCCAAGCATTGATATTATGGGGGTCGCTTATTATGGGGGCCTATATACAATTATGGAACTCTATTGTGGACCAATTTTGCAGACGTGTTGCTCGGGAGAGGAGTTGGGCTCTTGGTGGCTTTGGGGATGTGATTGGAATCGAATTTATCTGAGGGCTTATATAGACTATCAGATCCGATATGGTACTCTATTTAGGTATGGCTTGCGTTAACGACATTCATATCTAGCACAAATGTACCAAATTTCAGACCACGGATAAATTTGCCTATTCCAAGAGCGGCTCCAAGACCAAATTCGGGATCGGTTTATATGGTGGCTATATATATGATTATGGACCGATGTAGAAGCCACTTTTTCGGCATGTTAGTTAAGTATATCATATTACTACACCATGTACAAATTTCATGCACTATCGGATGAATTTTTGCTTCTTCAGAGCACCGCGATGGCCAAATCTGCGGGATCGGTTTATTATGGGAGCTAATATAATATTGGACCGATAGGAACCAATTTTGCATGGTTGTTAGAGACCATATACCTAACATCATGGTATCCAAATTTCACCGGGACATGGGATGAAATTTTGCTTCTCTTCAGAGGCCGGCTCGCAAGTCAAATCTGCCGTGATCGGTTTATATGGAGCTATATATTAAGTTATGAACCGATTGACCAATTTTTGCATGGTGTTGAGGCATATCTATACTAACACCATGTATCAAATTTCAGGGCCGGAAATCGGATGAAATTTGCTTCTCTTAGAGGCCTCTGCAAGCCAAATCGGTCCGATCGGTTATATGGGCCTAATATATTAGTTATGGACCGATGTGGACCAATTTTTGCATGCGTTATTAGAGACCATATATAACACCATGTATCAAATTTCAGCGTACGGCATGAAATTTGTTCTCTTAGAGGCCTCGCAAGCCAAATTGGGGGGATCGGTTTATATGGGCGGCCACTATATTAATTATGGACCGATGTGGACTCAAATTTTTTTTTCTGCATGGTTGTTAGAGACCCCTATACTAACACCATGTACCAAATTTCAGCCGGATCGGAAGAAGGGTGGAGGGTATAAAAATGATCTTTGAATATTTTACATACAATTTTTTTATGTTGCAAGTTTGTAGGTCTTTGGTCGATCCATTGACTGACCTGTAGGCGTTGCAAGTTGGTCAATTCGGGGTATGAGAATTTGTGTTAGCTGTCAAATCCGCAATTACTAACCGATATCGATATTATATATTTTCTTTGCTGGAAAAGTGTGCAATTATCTTTCACAGATCGCAAGATATTGGCCCCACAATTTTTTTCCAAAAGTTGACAAAGTGGGGTCAGTATTTTGAAACTAGAAGTTCCGATCCTTAATATCTTTTTGATCCTTAATATCTGTTATTCAATATTTTTTAAAACAACCTTTCCTACAAAACTCAACAAAAAGCATACTGTATCATAACTAGTTCAAAAGTTATAAAGTTTTCAATTCATATTTTAAAATTCCAAAAAAATGTTCTGGAAAATTTTACATTGAGTTTCAAGCCAATGTTTCATGATCAGTGGCCTTCTACACCCTCAAGAAGTGAAGTCGGTTAATATGGAGCATTACCAAAATGCACAGATAAAACTTAATCCGATACACTTGTGAGCTCAAAATACCAGAATATTACAATTTCAGGCAAATCAGAAAAAACTCACGGTTTCTAGAAACCCAAGGAGTTTAATCGGAAGATCGTTCTTATGGGGGGCTATACTAAAATAGGACCGATACTTACGTTTTCGGCACACATATCATGACGAAAAAATACCTCTAGATTTCCAATTTCATGCAAATAGGATAAAAACTTCGGATTCTAGAAGCCCAAGAAATAAAATCGGGAAATCGGTCTATATGGGGGCTATACCAAAATATGGACCGATCTCTCACCATTTCGGCACACTCTCTCTAACTACGGTTTTATATGCCCAAACCCAAATCGGGAGTCGTTTATTTAGGGGACCATAACAAAACATGGACGATACTCACAATTTTGGCACACGTATTTGTTCCATCACCTCTAGATTTCCAATTTCAGATAAATTGAATAAAAACTGCGGTTTCTATAAGCCCAAGAAGAAAAATCGGGAGATCGGTCTATATGGGGGCTATACCAAAACATGGACCGATACTAACCATTTTTGGCACACCTCTTTATGGTCATAAAATACCTCCAGATTTCAAATTTCAGGCAAATTGGATAAAAACTACGATTTCTATATGCCCAAGACCCCAAATCGGGAGGTCGGTTTATAGGGGACTATATCAAAACCTGGACCGATATATGCCCATCTTCGAACTATGACCTGCTGCAGACAAAGACGATTTTGGCAAAATTTCCGCACGATTGCTTCATTATTGAAGACTGTAGCGTGATTACAACAGACAGCAAGACAGACAGACGGACAGACGGAAATGTTATAGTCGTCTTAATTCTCCGATCAAGAATATATATTGTATATAGAATTGCGGAAATCGATATTTCGATGTGTATACACACGGAATGACAAACTTATTTACGCCCCGTCACCATTCTATTTGTAGTGGGTATAAAAATGTCTTTG
>PGFW01006810.1:0-18141 GCA_003123925.1 Haematobia irritans
CTCTTTTCACTGCCGTGCTATTGGGCGAGTGGTCGGGACTCGAGAACAGGATTAACCTTTTAGCTTCTCACCGCTTCAGCTACAGCATCCTCATGAATCCTGTTTCAAGACCTGTCTGATATGTTGCCTGCTGCTAGAGGCTCACTTTTTGCTAACGCTGGCTCTCGGGCTCTAGAGGTGGAAGATCAAACCCTTACATTCCTGGGTGGACCGGTTGCCTATCCACAAATGGTTGATTCTGCGATGACAACTTCGATAGCAACCCAGGAGGTACTGCTTTACAACATGTCAGGTGTGTCGACGCCACCGGGATGATCTTTGGTCTCTCGCATAAAGGTGATCCAGGCGTTGTAATGTGCGGAGGACATCCTGCTTGCAGTTATAAAGGGCAGCGTTCTGACAGGTCCTGGATGTTATTTCCACTGCGTGTCGCTTTGTCTATAGTGTCCACACTGGCGCTGCCAGTATGTTTTACTTACGTGCACCGGCAACTTGCGTTATAGGTAGTCCAACAAGTTTCTTTGTCCGCAAGTACAAAGCAAGTAGACTTGAGCGACCTTGTTTCTTACCTGCGGGAAGGCTTGTTCACAAATAGCAGTGGCATGGGCAGACAACATTAAAACGGCAGTCGATGTGGAGCCCCGAGTATCTTGAGGTCGCGATTATTCGTCCATCGAAGCGTTGTTTGTTATTGATTTTTGTTGCTCTTAAAAAAATCAATTGCCTATGTGCAAAATCTGTAACAAGGGAGTGATCATATGAAGTTGGCATGTCGAAAATCGAAAAATCTGCGCGCATAAAAGTGGTAATTTTTCGACATTTTGGCGACTTTTTGAGCTGATGGTTGAAACATTTTCCGGCTTAAAATTTATTCAGGCATTATTGTTGCGCGAAGTCCAAATGCTACAACTTTTCTGAATATACTTTAAATAAAAATTCAACAGCCTTTTTCGGAGCTATGGCCCTAACGTTAAATTGCAAATAAGTGCCTCAAATCGAATTTGGCTACAAAAATTTAGAGGCCTCATAAAAGTCGAACGGAAACCCAATCCAGCAAAATCACATATTTACTTATATTCATATTTTAATAGTATTACTTTCGCTGAGAGATATGCCAGAGAAAATCTTAATGCATTTTGGATTTTTTGTTTCATTGTGTAATACAGGACCTCAGATCACTGCCTGATGAATTGGAAAGATGATATATGATAGAGATAATTTTCTCAGAAATGGTCAATCAATCCTGAGAAAAGAATTAAAACGTAATTTCCGAAACACTTTTTGGTTTCTTTAAACTGTGATGAAGAGTAAGGTAGAGTTAGGGTGGCAGCCGCAATGTATCAGGCTCACTTAGACTAATTAGAACTTAGGTGGGATAATCACCGCTAAAAGAAAACTTTTTGTTCGGTGAAAGACAGGAATAGAACCCACCATCTTCTGTTTATTGCAAGGCGGGCAATGCATACATTGCACCCGAATGCATACTTAAAATCGGTCTTCTAAGCTTGAAAGCTGCCTAGAAATAATAAATATGAAATAAAAAAACATTTTAAATGTTAAAGCGCGGTGCCTAACCATTAGCACAAGGACAAGCTCCGATATAGACATCCCAATGTCGCCAATAATACCAAAAATCAGTAGGGTTGCGTAAGCTGAAACGCATTTATGACATAAAATACCATTGTATATATAGATATATTTCAATATTACGAATATATAATTTTGATTCGTATATATTTTATTCACTCTGAAATCCCAAATAACAGACCTTTTTCCGGGCATACTTTGTTAGAAGAAGTAGTAACTTTAGCTCAAATCAGAATTTGTAAATTAATTATGACATCTGTTTTTGTCTGTGGACATTAAAGTTTAATTGATGTCCCAGACAAAATAGAGTAAATAAAGAACATTGATGCAAACATACAGGAATTTACCTACACTGTCATGTATAAAAAAAGTACCATGAATAAGAGACAAAACAAATTTTAAAAACAATAGGAAATAGTGAACATCACCAACACGGGGAATAATGGTTTACAATGCGCCAAAAAAACACCAATATCATGCAGTCCATTGTTATGTAGTACGGCGGATTGGTCATCACCAACACTTCTAGGGCAAAGTTACTGCCTAGTGCGGTGTTATAGACGGCGTACATTATAGCTGGCCTATAATAAAAAAAATGAAATATTCTCCGAAAAAAAGAAAAAAAAAAAAAAAAAAAAAAAAAAAAAAAAAAAAAAAAAAAAAAAAAAAAAAAAAAAAAAAAAAAAAAAAAAAAAAAAAAAAAAAAAAAAAAAAAAAAAAAAAAAAAAAAAAAAAAAAAAAAAAAAAAAAAAAAAAAAAAAAAAAAAAAAAAAATGAAATATTCTCCTATGCTAGCAAAAATTTTCTACAAATTGTTTGCAATCTCAAAGGGGGGATGGCGACATTACATGAAGCAAATTATACCAAAAGAGTCACATGGCAAATAAACAGGACCTAGGTTTCCTGTTGGACATTTGTTTTTTATATTTTACTTGTTCACTGTTCACTTGATCACAAAAAAAATGGACACATTTTACAGGATACAAAGTAAATTGCTTGACATTTTCATGTTAAGGTGCAATGTAAAGGTTATGCAGTTAGATGTACATACAATAGCACACATCCGTATATAAATGTGTCCCTGGCCACCTCCCTAGAGGAGGCAATGCCAGCATATTACTGTAGAAAATTATAGTTTCATGACAGCAATCGGAAGAGAAATACTGGTCCTATTTGCTTTCATAGAACTTTCGACGAATTTAAAGTCAAAGAAAAATTGTTGTTTTTGAAGTGAGGTCGTATCATAGATGTTATCAATGTAAAGGCACTAATCAAACTTAAAAAATTCCAAAAAACTATTAAACAATATTTGGCAGGAGAAATAAAAACTCCTAACAAGAAGGGACCAAACCAGGATATTGGGTGAGGTCAAAAAAATTTTTAGTCACACTGAAAAAAATATTTACGTGATTATGCAACCTAAATTTTAGGATGCGAATTTTAAAAATATTAAGGACAATTTTCTTTAAAATAATAAAATTTTAATTAAAATAAAGTTTATAATCTTTGCTTCAATTTTTTTTCATTAAATTTTATGACACAAATTTTGTAAATTCGCGCCTTCCGTTAAAGTCGACATGTCTTGGAACTAAGTCTAATTTTCCTTAAAGTAAAAAACACATTTTGATGTCCTTAAATTAACTGAAATGTTCCTTAAATTAACTGAAATATTGAAACTATAGATTTAAGATAAAAAAGCTTCAATATAAGACTAAGATTTTTTTTAGGATTTAGGCGAATTTGGTTTAAAGCTTTTTTGGAATTAAGACAGCATTTTTTACTTTGAAGTATCCGTTATAATTTGGATTTTTAAACTGACATTTGTTTGTACGTGAGTACCTTTATTAATAAACCGCGAAAAGATAATGAACAATTTGATAAATGAGATATGTATCCCAATTTTAATTTTATTGGTCCTAGATTTAAAACCAGATAGGTCGCTAAAAATTACTTCATTTCAAAGAAGCCGCATCCTTGGCTCGGAATCAATACCAAAATCCTTAAGGGAAGGTCAAAATCTTTGGATAAAAGTAATTTTTTTTTGAGTGCAGAAAGACCAGATTAAAGAGCAACAACCATATCAAAAAATTTACTTGTTCCACAGATTTTTACCTCAGTGGCTTGGGCCCACGGTTGCCACTCGACCCAAATATAATTTACCAATAAATTTTGTTATTTCTATAGAAAATTTTGTGAAAATGTTACTTCTATAGAAAATTTTGTCAAAATTTTATTTCTACAGAAATTTTTGCCAAAATTTTATTTCTATAGAAAATTTTTGTAAATTTTTTTTCGATCGAAAATTTTGTCATAATTTTATTTCTATAGAAAGTTTTGTCACAATTTTATTCATATAGAAAATGTTGTCAAAATTTTATTCCTATAGAAAATTGTGTCAATTTTTTTTCTATAGAAATTTTTTGCAAAATTTTATGTTTATAGACGATTTTGTCAAAATTTTATTTCTATAGAAAATTTTTGCAAAATTTTATTTCTATAGAATATTTTTGCAAAATTTTATTTCTATAGAAAATTTTTGTAAAATGTTTTTTTCGATCGAAAATTTTGTCATAATTTTATTTCTATAGAAAGTTTGATCACACTTTATTCATATAAAGAAAATGTTGTCAAAATTTATTCCTATAGAAATTTTGTCAATTTTTTCTTTCTATAAAAATTTTGCAAAATTTTATTTTAAGACGATTTTGCAAATTTTTATTTCTATAGATCAAAAATTTACTTGTTCCATCAGATTTTTACCTCAGTGGCTAGGTCCAGGTTGCCACTGCGACCAAATATAATTTACGCAATAAATTTGTTATTTCTATAAGAAAATTTGTGAAAATGTTACTTCTATAGAAAATTTTGTCAAAATTTTATTTCTATAGAAATTTTTGTCAAAATTTTATTTCTATAGAAAATTTTGTAAATTTTTTTTCGATCGAAAATTATTGTCATAATTTATTTCTTATGAAAGTTTGTCACAATTTTATTCATATAGAAAATGTTGTCAAAATTTTATTCCTATAGAAAATGTGTCAATTTTTTTTTTTAATAGAAAATTTTTTGAATTTTTGTTTATTAGACGATTTTGTCAAATTTTATTTTATAGAAATTTTTACAAAAATTTTATTTCTATAGAATATTTTTGCAAAATTTTTATTCTATAGAAAATTTTTGTAAAATGTTTTTTTCGATCGAAAATTTTGTCATAATTTTATTTCTATAGAAAGTTTTGTCACAACTTTATTCATATAGAAAATGTTGTCAAAATTTTATTCCTATAGAAAATTTTGTCAATTTGTCTCTTTCTATAGAAAATTTTTGCAAAATTTTATTTTTATAGACGATTTTGTCAAAATTTTATTTCTATAGAAAATTTTGTCAAAATTTTATTTCTATAGAAATTTTTTGCAAAATTTATTTTCTATAGAATTTTTTTATCGAAATTTTTTGTCATATAGAAAATTTTGTCAATTTTTTTCTGTAGAAAATTTTGTCAAAACTTTATTTTTATAGAGAATTTTGTCAAAATTTTATTGCTATAGAAAATTTTGTCAAAATTTTATTTTGTGTTTGTTGTTGATATTGTTAGCCTTTTTATTTTAATTTTTAGATTTTTTTATCTCATAATCTCGGCTATAGGTCTCTAAATTAAACTTGAATGTGGTTTCTTGTTTTTTTTTTTTTTATTTTCCGATTTTTCGCTTGACTTCGTCAGAACGCTTTAAAGGATTTCCTCCGCTGTCTTGTTACTTCGCTGTCTGTTTTTCTACTCAGTAGAAAATTGTACCAACAATTTTAGTTCTATAGAAACTTTTATATCTATACAAAATTTTGTCTATATAAATTATATATATAAATTATATATAGAAAATTTTGTCAAAATTTCATTTCTATAGAAAATGTTTGCAAAATTTTATTTCTACAGAAAATTTTTAAAAAAAATTTGTTTCTATAGGAAATTCTCTTAAAAATTTATTTCTGTAGAAAATGTTGTCAAAATTTTATTTCTATAAGGAATATTTTTTCAAAAATGTATTTCTATAGAAATTTTATTTCAATAGAAAATTTTGTCAAAATTTTATTTTTTTTCTATAGGAAATTTTTCAAAATTTATTTCTATAGAAAATGTTGTCAAAAATTTTATTTCTATAGAAAATTTTTGTCAAAATTTTATTTCTATAGAAAATTTTGTCAAAATTTCATTTCTATAGAAAATTTTTGCAAAATTTTATTTCTGTAGAAAATTTTTAAAAAAATTTATTTCTGTAAGAAATTTTGTTAAAAATTTATTTATATAGAAAAGTTTGTCAAAATTTTATTTCTATAGGAAAGTTTTTAAAAATGTATTTCTATAGAAATTTTATTTCTATAGAAAATTTTTTCAAAATTTTATTTCTATAGGAAATTTTTTAAAAATTTATTTCTATAGAAAATTTTGTCAAAACTGTATTTTTATAGAAAATTTTTGTCAACATTTTCTTTCTAATAAATGGCAATAGTTTTATAAAGCTTGAGATCTTAGTTTCCTTTATTTATTTTTAATCCATCGTTCCTAATATTTCGCATTTATCATTGAATTTCTTCTTCAGAGGCGATTTGATATATGAGCCAATGATCCCAAAACAATTACTATTTTAATGGAGCATCACTGCTCTCGTCTACTTTATCTATTGCAGTAGTATAAAATTTTTTGCAAAATTTTATTTCTATAGAAAACTTTTTTTCGATCGAAATTTTTGTCACAATTTTATTCATATAGAAAATTTTGTCAAAATTTCATTCCTATAGAAAATTTTGTAAATTTTTTTTCTATAGAAAATTTTGTCAAACCTTTTTTTTATAGACTATTTTGTCAAAATTTTATTTCTATAGAAAACGTTGTAAAAATTTTATTTTGTGTTTGTTGTTGATATTGTTGACCTTTTTATTTTAATTTTTATGATTTTTTATCTCATAATCTCGGCTATAGGTCTCTAAATTAAACTTGAAATTGTTGGTTTCTTGTCTTTTTTATTTTCCGATATTTCGTCAGAACCGTTTTCAAGGATTTTTTTCCGCTGTCTTGTTACTTCGCTGTCTGTTTTTCTACTCAGTAGAAAAATTGTACCAAAAATTTTATTTCTGTAGAAAATTTTATATCTATACAAAATTTTGTCAAAATTTTATTTCTATAGAAAATTTTGTCAAAATTTTCATTGCTATAGAAAATTTTTAAAAAATTTTATTTCTATAGAAAATTTTATCAAAATTTTATTTCTATAGGAAATTTTGTAAAAATTTTATTTTTATAGAAAAATTTTACAAAATTTTATTTCTATAGAAAATTTTGTCAAAATTTTATTTCTACAGAAAAATTGGTCAAAATTTTATTTCTATAGAAAAATTTGTCCAAAATTTTGTTTCTATAAAAAAATTTTTACAAAACTTTATTTCTATAGAAAATTTTTACAAAATTTTATTTTTGCTAGAAAATTTTTACAATTGTATTTTTTATAGAAAATTTTACAAAATTTTATTTCTATAGAAAAAATAAGTCTGAATGAAATGGAGCCCCAGTATCTCTAAAGGATAATGCCGGACAGAAGGTTGCAGAAGTAGTACGAGTCTTCCGTAACTTCCGGGTGCAAACAACCTCTGCAAATGTCATCATCTTGCCGTCCAGTTCAGTTTAGAGTCCAAAAGAACTCCCAAGTATCGTGCTGATTTCGAGAGACTTAATTTCGTCCCTTGATATTGAGGAGCTTGGTATCCAATGATCTTGCTTCTACTAGTGAAGAGTACCGGCTCTGTTTCAACAGGGTTCACCCCAATCCACATCCTCTGATCCAGTCTGAACGATACTGTAAATCCAGGAATTTTTCCAATACCACTATTACGTGGTTTTCCACTAACCAGCATATATTCTAATCGCAAACCCAAATACCGAACATTTTCCTTCAGTGTATGTATTGTGAATTGTCAGTGAAAAGAAAATAGATTTCGAGATGTTCTATGGCAAATAAAAAAGAAAAATTTCTTAATCAATTACGCTGAAATATATAGAAAATTGTGCTAAAAAATGTGGGCGAGTTTCGATATTGTGTTTAAGTGCTGTTGTAAAAACGAGCTTATACTATTACAAAAAACTGAAAAAACAGATATCACAAAAAACGCGAATTGTTATCTGCATTATAAAAATCCAATGGCCATTATTTGCTGCTTTCGTCTTTCCAACGTATAGATTAAGTTCTATAATTTAATAAGAAAGAAAGGTGAGACTAGCAATTTCTTATACATATGTACATTTCTTTAAAAAAATATTAGAAAAAAGTAACATAACCTAAAGTATAAACGTCAATTGAAACAATCGGTAAGGATATTCATATATGGCCGGAAATAAATGTGTTGCAAAATTAATTATGATCATATAAATATGAAAAGCTTGGCGGAAATCATGCATCTTTCGAACATGACACAACCATGACATTTCATGTCGGATCCTTCATAAGCTTTTTCTTGTTGCAGGACAAAGTTTCCTTATCTGTTTTTCGAAACCCGTATAGATAGGAGTGATGTTGATTCTTTTAAAGTCCATAAGGAAAATATAATCTTATTAATTTAAGATTAATGGCTAAGGTTCCATTTGGACATTGGTTGAGTGATTACTTTTTAATTTATATGGACAATAAGCCTTCTATCAAACCATCTATCCTCAAAAAAACCTGAAAGGCGGCAATACAAGGCTGCTCTGATTGGATTCTTCAGGATACCTTAGGCTGAAGTGGTGAACAGCTACACAGCTAATCATGTTTTTGGAGTTCGACCACCGCCCATAGCACCGGAGGAAAGAGACCTCCCACCAAAGAGTAGATTATTTTTGACCCAATTAAGATCAGGCAAGTGCAACCGCCTCAATTCCTAGTGATTGATAGCGACATTGCTGACGTGTGTCCCCTGTGTAATCAAGGGCTACATAACGCTTCACTTTTTCGCTTATGCAGACAGACCTACTCGCCTATTACCACATCACTCTGACGTATGCCGTTTAAGGTCCAGGGTCTCTCGATCTAGATACAAGCTAATACCTCATTCACATTACACTTCCAAAATCCACTTTTAATAGATTTCAACTATCATTTGCCTTATAAAAAGTAGATTTCAAATCTCGAAAAGATAATGTACCAACAGCGCAAAATTAAAAGGATGAAAACACAACAAACTGCCACAACAACAATAACAATAAACCCTGAATACCGCGAAACCCCATGTGGAAATAAGTTGATAATCTTTGAAGACCCAGGGAAGACGTCAGGGAAAATGAAATAAATGTTTATAGTCAAAAACGGAAACTATTTCGTTTTGTTTAATCTTTACTATCCTTTAACATTGGAAATAGTTTTGGGACAGTTATAATTATATTTGCTGCAATCTACCATAGCCTTATTTATTACCCAAGCGGAAAGTGAAATTATATATTGGAGGCAAGGGGCTGCCAATTTTGCCGATTTATCGGCATTTTGACGATTTTTGACTCAAAAAATAGCAGTTTCCGATTTTTTGCTTCGAAAATGACAGAATATTTACTCGGTTCAAAAATTTGGAAAAATCGAGCGGCGAATTCGAAAAACCGATTTGATTAAATTTTGCTTACTTTAAGAATACTTAATTACTTGGTTATAAATTTGAAGACGACCTATTTAACTCAATACGACGCCACTTGTTGAAATTGAGCGATGCCTATATATATGGGGCCTGTATTTAAATGTGATCCGATTTTTTTCCAAATTCAATAGCGTTCGTCCTTGTGCCCAAAAAGCACTGAATCAAGTTTCATCAAAATAATTGCGACCGGAATCCTGCACGCAGAGAAGGAATATGATCACCTCAACCATGTTTCAAGAGCAAAATGTTATTTTTGGATGGTGACCATGTAACATGTTTAATGGGCAAAAAATATTTTTTTTCTCGCCCAAAATAATATCTTGCCGATCAGACACATAATCTCGCCGAGAAAATAATATGGTTGCGACAAACATGTTACATGGTCACCATTCAAAAATATAATTTTGCTCTTGAAACATGGTTGAGGTGATCATATTCCTTCTATGGGTGTGCGAACAATACATAGACAGACCGACCAGTGAACGGACGAATACGAATAGATCGACTCAGGAGGTGATTCTGAGTCGATCAGTATGTTTTATGGAGTCTAAAGTCAATAAAAGTTATTATTTCCTAAACACTATGTGGGTTAGGATATAAAATCTGGACTGCATTTATTTAAAATTTAAATTTCCGATTTTGTGACGATTTTTATAATGCAAAGTGCCGATTAATGACGATTTTTTCGGGAAAAAGTGACATTTTTTTAAAATTTTTGATGCAGCCTGATTGGAGGTTATGTCCACGTGCATATGATGGGATTTCTAGTTGATTATCATCTACCTATGCAGCTGTAAATGTGAAAGAGTATATGGTGTAAAAGATTTCACGAACATATTAATTTTTGCACAAGTATTTGATTTTGCTTACTTCGTTTTATGGATAAAATTTCATAGACCACTCCTCATACTCCTTTTGCAATTTTATATTTTATTTTTTAGCAAATTGTTGTAACAGTTTTAATGTAATTTCATCCAATCTGTTCAATTGCTTTTGGCTTCAGCTGATGTCGCAGATTAGGAATTTGCGACAAGAGTTGGGTGCCGTGCCGGAGTGATTCTGGTTGAGTCGGGTAGGTTTAGCTGGGCAAGGAAAAAAAGGTGATGAGTGTTCATGGTGGGCCTCTTGGTTTACGATGGGACACACGTCATGCTACGCTGCTATCAATCACTGATGGGTAGAATGAGGCTAAATACCCTAGTCTGCACTTGGGAGCTCCTCTTCCTCCGATGCTATGCGGCGGTGGTCGGACTCGAGAACAGAATAAACCTTGTAGCTTCTCACCGCTTCAGCTGCAGATCCTCATGAATCCTGTTCAGACCTTGTCTTGATATGTTGCCTGATCTAGAGGCTCACTTTTGTAACGCTGGATCTCGGGCTCTATAAGGTGAAGATCAACCCTTACATTCCTGGGTGGAGGTTGCCTATCCACAAGATTGTTATTTGGATGACAACTTCGATAGCAACCCAGGAGGTACTGCTTTGACAACATTTAGTTGTGTCGACGCCCGGGATGATTTTGGTCTCCGCATAAGGTGATCCAGGGGGTGTACTTGCGGAGACATCGCTGATTGCCTGTTTCTAAGGGCAGCGTTCTTGACCAGGTCTGGATCGTTATTCCACTGCGTGCCGCTTGTCTGAGGTGTCCACACTAGTTTACTACTGACCGTCAATTGCCTTATTAGGTAGTCAACAAGGTTCTTTGTCCGACCCGCAATACTGCCGGCAAGTGACTGAGGACCTTTGTTTCTACCACAGAGCTTGTTACAAATTGCAGTGGCATGGGCAGACGACTTAAAAAGGCTGCCGAATGTGACCCACGAGTATTCTATGGAGGTAGTTGCACTGTCGGAATTATTTCGCATCGAATCGTGTTGTTATTCAAAATGAAAATCAAAACACATTTGTATGGCATAAAATCTGTATCAAGGATGTGTCATTGAAGTTAGCATTGTACTACAAAGTTGTTCATAGTTTTATAGGCCTTTCATTCTTTGCTCATCTACTTGGTGAAATTTTCAATAGTTTAAGAGCAGTAGTCGGAAAATCGAAAAAAATCTGATGATAAAAGTGTTAATTTTTTTTCGACATTTTTGTGATTTTGAGAATGAAGGTGAAACCATTTCCCGCGATTACTTACTTCATGCATTTTTGTTGCCAAGTCAAATGCTAAACTTTGCTGAATATATCAAAAATAAATTCACAGCCTTTTTCGAGCTATGCCATATACGTAAATGCAAAAGTGCTCAAAAATCGATATTGGCCTACAAAAAATTTAGAGGCGCATAAAAGTCGAACGGAAACCAATCTAGCAAAATCCAATTATTTTACTTTTCTTTTCTCAGTCGAGTCTTTCGGCTGGGTTGAGTGATCTTTTGTTTTGGATTTTTTGTGTTGCACTATGTATACATCACCTCAATACTGCCTGATGGATTGGAAAGATATATGAAGACGTTAATTCTCAGAAATTGGATCAGTAACTCTGAGAAAGATTAAAACGTAATTGAAAACACTGTTTTGGTGTTCGTTTAAAACTGTGATGAATGAGTTATGGTTAGGTTAGTGTGACCAGCCCGATGTATTCAGGCTCACTTAGACTATTCAGTCCATTGTGGACACCATCATTTGGGAACTTTCTCTTTAGTCACTGAGTGCTGCCGCGATTCCATACTTAGCTCCAGAAATGCATTAATGAGGTGTGATCAATCCACCGCTGAAAACTTTTGGTGTTCGGAGTCGAAGCAGAAATGAACTCCACCAACCTTGTTTATGAAGGCGGGCATGCTAACCATTGCACCCACTGGTGGCCTCTTAATCGGTCTTTTAAAGGCTTTGAAGTGCTAAAATAAATTGAAATAAAAAACATATAAATGTAAAGCGGTGTGCTAACCATTACACAAGGACAGCTCTGATATAACATCGCCCAAATGTCCCAATAAACCCAAAATCAGTAGGGTTCGTAAAGTTGAAAAACGCATATGGCGTAAAATACCACTTGGTTTAAGGTGTATTTCAGACAATTTACGGAATTAATTTTGTCTTTTCGTATATACGTTTCATTCTATTCTCTGAAATCCCAATATAACAACCTTCCGGCATTGTTAGACAAGTATGTTAGTAACCCTAGCTCAAATCAGAATTTGTAAATTAATTATGACATCTGTTTTTGTCTGTGGACATTAAAGTTTAATTGATGTCCCAGACAAAATAGAGTAAATAAAGAACATTGATGCAAACATACAGGAATTTACCTACACTGTCATGTATAAAAAAAGTACCATGAATAGAGACAAAACAAATTTTAAAAACAATAGGAAATAGTGAACATCACCAACACGGGGAATAATGGTTTAACAATGCGCCAAAAAACACCAATATCATGCAGTCCATTGTTATGTAGTACGGCGGATTGGTCATCACCAACACTTCTAGGGCAAAGTTACTGCCTAGTGCGGTGTTATAGACGGCGTACATTATAGCTGGCCTATAATAAAAAAAATGAAATATTCTCCTATGCTAGCAAAAATTTTCTACAAATTGTTTGCAATCTCAAAGGGGGGATGGCGACAATTACATGAAGCAAATTATACCAAAAGAGTCACATGGCAAATAAACATGGACCTACGGTTTCCTGTTGGACATTTGTTTTTTATATATTTAACTTGTTCACTGTTCACTTGATCAAAAAAAATGGACACATTTTGCAGGATACAAAGTAAATTGCTTGACATTTTCATGTTAAGGTGGCAATGTAAAGGTTATGCAGTTAATGTAGCAATACAAGCACACATCCGTATATAAATGTGTCCCTGGCCACTCCCTAGAGGAGGCAATGCAGCCATATTACTGTAGAAAATTAATAGTTTCATGACAGCAATCGGAAGAGAAATACTGGTCTTTTGCTATTCATAGAACTTTCGACGAATTTAAAGTTCAAAGAAAAATTGTTGTTTTGAAGTGAGGTCGTATCATAGATGTTATCAATGTAAAGGCACTAATCAAACTTAAAAAATTCCAAAAAACTATTTAAACAAATTTTGGCAGGAGAATAAAAACTCCTAACAAGAAGGGACCAAACCAGGATATTGGTGAGGTCAAAAAAATTTTTAGTCACACTGAAAAAAATATTTACTGTATTATGCAACCTAAATTTTAGGATGGCGAATTTTAAAAATATTAAGGACAATTTTCTTTAAAATAATAAAATTTTAATTAAAATTAAAGTTTATAATCTTTGCTTCAATTTTTTTTCATTAAATTTTATGACACAAATTTTGTAAATTCGCGCCTTCCTGTTAAAGTCGACATGTCTTGGAAACTAAGTCTAATTTTCCTTAAAGTAAAAAACACATTTTGATGTCCTTAAATTAACTGAAATGTTCCTTAAATTAACTGAAATATTGAAACTATAGATTTAAGATAAAAAAGCTTCAATATAGACTAAGATTTTTTTTAGGATTTAGGCGAATTTGTTTAAAGCTTTTTTGGAATTAAGACAGCATTTTTACTTTGAAGTATCCCGTTATAATTTGGATTTTTAAAACTGACATTTGTTTGTACGTGAGTACCTTTAATTAATAAACCGGCGAAAAGATAATGAACATTTTGATAAATGAGATATGTATCCCAATTTTAATTTTATTGGTCCTAGATTTAAAACCAGATAGGTCGCTAAAAATTACTTCATTTCAAAGAAGCCGCATCCTTGGCTCGGAATCAATACCAAAATCCTTAAGGGAAGGTCAAAATCTTTGGATAAAAGTAATTTTTTTTTGAGTGGCAGAAGACCAGATTAAAGAGCAACAAACCATATCAAAAAAATTTACTTGTTCCACAAGATTTTTACCTCAGTGGCTTGGGCCCACGGTTGCCACTCGACCCAAATATAATTTACCAATAAATTTTGTTATTTCTATAGAAAATTTTGTGAAAATGTTTACTTCTATAGAAAATTTTGTCAAAATTTTATTTCTACAGAATTTTTGCCAAAAATTTTATTTCTTATAGACAAATTTTGTAAATTTTTTTTCGATCGAAAATTTTTGTCATAATTTTATTTTATAGAAAAGTTTTTGTCACAATTTATTCATATAGAAAATGGTTGTCAAATTTTATTCCTATAGAAAATTGTGTCAATTTTTTTCTATAGAAATTTTTTGAAAAATTTTATGTTTAATAGACGATTTTTGTCAAATTTTTATTTCTATAGAAAATTTTTGCAAATTTTATTTCTATAGAATATTTTGCAAATTTTATTTCTATTAGAAAATTTTTGTAAAATGTTTTTTTTCGATCGAAAATTTTGTCATAATTTTATTTCTATAGAAAGTTTGTCACACTTTATTCATATAAGAAAGTTAAAATTACCAGAATTTAATCTTCGAATTTTCAAAATTTAATTTTAGACATGTCAATTATTCATGTCACAAAATTTCTTGTTTCACATTTTTACTCAGTTGCGTATACGTGCCATACCCAATATAAACAATTATTTTGTTCTAAGAAAATTTTTTATGTTACTTATAGAAAATTCAATATTTCAGATTTTGCAATTTATTCAAGAAATTTTTAATTTTTCGATGAAAATTTAGAATTATCTCTTATAAAAGTTGTACAATTTACTTGTTCCATCAGATTTTACTCAGTGCTGGTCCACGTTGCCACTGAGCCAAAATATATTTACGCATAAATTTTTTTCTATAGAAATTGTGAAAATGTACTTTATAGAAAATTTTGTCAAATTTATTTCTACAGAAATTTTGGCAAATTTATTTCTATAGAAAATTTTTATTCTGCGAAAATTTTGCATGAATTTTGTCATAATTTTATTTCTATAGAAATTTGTCAAAATTTATTCTATGAAAATGTTTTCAAGAAAATTCAATGAGTTTATTAAATTTTGTTCCAAATTTTATTTATAGAAATTTTTACAAAATTTTATTCTATAGAAATATTTTTGCAAAATTTTATATTCTATAGAAAATTTTTGTAAAATGTTTTTTTCGATCGAAAATTTGTCATAATTTTTTCTATAGAAAGTTTTGTCACAAGCTTATTCAATAGAAAATGTTGTCAAAATTTTATTCCTATAGAAAATTTTGTCAATTTGTCTCTTTCTATAGAAAATTTTGCAAAATTTTTATTTTTTAGACGATTTTGTCAAAATTTTATTTCTATAGAAAATTTTGTCAAATTTTATTTCTATAGAAATTTTTTGCAAAATTTATTATCTATATAGAATTTTTTTATCGAAATTTTTTGTCATATAGAAAATTTTGTCAATTTTTTTTCTGTAGAAAATTGTCAAAACTTTATTTTTATAGACGATTTTGTCAAAATTTTATTGCTATAGAAAATTTTGTCAAAATTTTATTTTGTGTTTGTTGTTGATATTGTTAGCCTTTTTATTTTAATTTTTAGGATTTTTTATCTCATAATCTCGGCTATAGGTCTCTAAATTAAACTTGAAATTGTTGGTTTCTTGTTTTTTTTTTTTTTATTTTCCGATATTTCGCTTGACTTCGTCAGAACCGCTTTAAAGGATTTCCTCCGCTGTCTTGTTACTTCGCTGTCTGTTTTTCTACTCAGATAGAAAATTGTACAACAATTTTAGTTCTATATAAGAACTTTTATAATCTATACAAAATTTGTCTATAAAAATTATATATAATAAATTTCATATATTAGAAAATTTTTGTCAAAATTTCATTTCTATAGAAAATGTTTGCAAAATTTTATTTCTACAGAAAATTTTAAAAAAAATTTGTTTCTATAGGAAATTCTCTTAAAAATTTATTTCTGTAGAAAAATGTTGTCAAAATTTTTATTTCTATAAGGAATATTTTTCAAAAATTATTTCTATAGAAATTTTATATTTCAAAGAAATTTTGTCAAATTTTATTTTTTCTATAGGAATTTTTCAAAATTTATTTCTATAGAAAATGTTGTCAAAAATTTTATTCTATAGAAAATTTTGTCAAAATTTTATTTCTATAGAAAATTTGTCAAAATTTCATTTCTAATAGAAAATTTTTCAAAATTTTTATTTCTGTAGAAAATTTTTAAAAAAATTTATTTTCTGTAAGAAATTTTGTTAAAAATTTATTTATATAGAAAAGTTTTGTCAAATTTTATTTCTATAGGAAAGTTTTAAAAATGTATTTCTATAGAAATTTTATTTCTATAGAAAATTTTTTCAAAATTTTATTTCTATAGGAAATTTTTTAAAAATTTATTTCTATAGAAAATTTTGTCAAAACTGTATTTTTATAGAAAATTTTTGTCAACATTTTCTTTCTAATAAATGGCAATAGTTTTATAAAGCTTGAGATTTCTTAGTTTCCATTTATTTATTTTTAATCCATCGTTCCTAATATTTCGGCATTTTATCATGAACTTTCTTTTCAGAGGCGATTTGATATATGAGCCAATGATCCCAAAACAATTACTATTTTATGGAGATCACTGCTCTCGTCTACTTTTATCTATTGCAGTAGTATAAAATTTTTTGCAAAATTTTATTCTATAGAAAACTTTTTTTCGATCAAATTTTTGTCACAATTTTATCATATAGAAAATTTTGTCAAATTTCATTCCTATAGAAAATTTTGTAAATTTTTTCTATAGAAATTTTGTCAACCTTTTTTTTATAGACTATTTTGTCAAAATTTTTATTTCTATAGAAAACGTTAAAAATTTTTTTTTGTGTTTTTTGTTGTTGATAATTGTTGACCTTTTTATTTTAATTTTTATTGATTTTTATCTCAGTAATCTCGGCTATAGGTCTCTAAATTAAACTTGAAAATTTTGGTTTCTTGTGCTTTTTTATTTTCCGATATTTCGTCAGAACCGTTTTCAAGGATTTTTTTCCGCTTGTCTTGTTACTTCGCTGTCTGTTTTTCTACTCAGTAGAAAATTGTACCAAAAATTTTATTTCTGTAGAAAATTTTATATCTATACAAAATTTTGTCAAAATTTTATTTCTATAGAAAATTTTGTCAAAATTTCATTGCTATAGAAAATTTTGTAAAAATTTTATTTCTATAGAAAATTTTATCAAAATTTTATTTCTATAGGAAATTTTGTAAAAATTTTATTTTTATAGAAAATTTTACAAAATTTTATTTCTATAGAAAATTTTGTCAAAATTTTATTTCTACAGAAAAATTGGTCAAAATTTTATTTCTATAGAAAAATTTGTCCAAAATTTTGTTTCTATAAAAAATTTTTACAAAACTTTATTTCTATAGAAAATTTTTACAAAATTTTATTTTTGTAGAAAATTTTTACAATTGTATTTTTTATAGAAAATTTTACAAAATTTTATTTCTATAGAAAAAATAAGTCTGAATGAAATGGAGCCCCAGTATCTCTAAAGGATAATGCCGGACAGAAGGTTGCAGAAGTAGTACGAGTCTTCCGTAACTTCCGGGTGCAAACAACCTCTGCAATGTCATCATCTTGCCGTCCAGTTCAGTTTAGAGTCCAAAAGAACTCCCAAGTATCGTGGCTGATTTCGAGGACTTAATTTCGTCCCTTGATATTTGAGGAGCTTGGGTATCCAATGATCTTGCTTCTACTAGTGAAGAGTACCGGCTCTGTTTCAACAGGGTTCACCCCAAATCCACATCCTCTGATCCAGTCTGAACGATACTGCTAAATCCAGTGAATTTTTCCAATACCACCTATTACGTGGTTTTCCACTAACCAGCATATATTCTAATCGCAAACCCAAATACCGAACATTTTCCTTCAGTGTATGTTATCTGGCTACTTCATCCATTTCATGTAGTTTATTTTTGCCGCACATTTCCTAGGAGGCATGCTATTTATCCTTTGGTTCTAAGCTAATTATCACATGTAGTTGTCTACATATATCCTTATTGACAGGATAATACCAAAATGGTT
>PGFW01006825.1:9062-19566 GCA_003123925.1 Haematobia irritans
TGTGTATCCACACACGGTCAGTAAATTATATTCCCCACACCTGCAACACACATTGTACAACCAATCGCACAATCCGAGAGTTGTCATTTCTAATAATTCCAAATTAATAAATCGTTGAATACATTTTAGTTCGTCTTGACTGGCATAGTCCATGGAAAAAACATATCGGTGATTACGTAGAACAGTCAAGAAGACGACTGGATTCTCCAATTCTTATGCACCGTTTATATTATAAGTTTATCCTTACGTAATGTCACCAGTATTATATTATAAGTTTTATCACTTACGTAATGTACAACTATTCGATAAATATCTCAGATATTGTTCACACTATAAGTTTTGTTCGAAGTCATAATCGATACTGCAGATGAATAATGTGATCGATAATACATTTATCGATATTTTGCTTATTCTTAGGTTTTGCCACACTGTAAGATTCTTTAGAAACACAGATATTTCGTACGGATTAACTTATACTATGAACGGTACATTAGATATCTATAGTGAATGAAAATGGTAAATAAAAATTCCTTTAAATTTTCTATATAAGATATTTAGTTATATTTCTTATTGTATTACTTAACATAAAATATTTTATATTACGCATTTTTTTTTTTAATAATACACATACACGTCTATATATAAATCCCCCCTAAACTGTTGATTTCTATGAGACATTTTGTTAACAAATAACTCGTACTAACTCGTTGACGTGCATGTGTAACTAACTATGTGCAATTTAATATTTATCTCTTCAGTGTAATAAAAATAGTATAATATATATATAAGATACTATATGGAACAAATAACGAACGTAAAAACGATAAATATATTTGTATAAGTGTTCATAGAGATACAAACACTTGATAAGCAAAATCTTTTTTTTTTTAAATAATAAATGAATTATGCTGAGATATAAAGGGCGTAAAGATAAAGTATGGTAAATAAATTTATATCTACTGCAGTTACACACAAAAAATATTTTTTGTTTTTAATCACGAAATTAATTAGTGCAATTAATTTTAATTGAAATTTCTTCAATCACAGAAATGATAGTATCGATTAAAAATTAATTGAAAGTCAATTAAAAAAATTAATTGATCCAATTAAAAAATCAATTGATACTATTAATTTTTGCGATTGATTTTTTGCCAATAAAAAAATTGTTGAATCAATTAAATTTTTAATGGAATATTTTTTAAAACTCAAATAAGATTTTAATTGGAACAATTTTCGTGAAATTTTTTTCTGTAACTTCTGTTTTTCAGCAGATAAGAAAGGGGTTTTAGCAGTTTATTATTTTTTTTTTTTAACGCAAACAATCTACAATTTAGGAGCAGCAGACATAGACACAAAAAAAATTCTGTTTCAATCACGAAATTAACCCTTATACTACCGTTGGGGTCATTTGATGACCCATGTCGTATTTTTCATCACGCATTCTTACTGTTCGAATATAATTCAAAAATTTCTATCAACTCAGTCATAAATTACGGTGACTTATTGCTAAATTCATTGCTGAGTTAGTAAGAACTTTTAATTATAATGCAACAGTAAAAAATCGGTGGATGAAAATACGACCTCATTACCCAACGTAGTATAAGGGTTAATCATGATCCACATTAAGTTCTTTAATTGAAATGTCTTCAATCACAGAAATGATAGTATCAATTAAAAAATTAATTGAAGGTCAATTAAAAAATTAAATGGTCAATTAAAAAATTAATTGATACTATTAATTGTTGTTATTGATTTTTTGTTTCAATTAAAAAATTTGTTGATTCAATTAAAATTTTTAATTGAATGTTTTTTCAAGCTCAATTAAAATTTTAATTGGAAATTATTCGTGAAAATTTTTTCTGTGTAGGAACAGCAGACATAGACATAAACAAAGTTGTGATTCAATCACGAAATTAATTGATCCAATTAAGTTTTTTAAATTGAAATGTCTTTTAAGTTTGATTAAAAAATAGTGATAGTTTGAAATAAATTAAAAAAAAAAACAATTACTTTTTTTCTTACTGACTTGTCTTCCGAGTTACAAAAAAAAAAAAGTTTATTGTAACAATTAATTTTTTAATTAAAAATTTAAAAATGTTCAATCATTGATTTAATTAACTTAATGTTTCTATCTTGATTAAAAAGTTAATTATATCAATTAATTTATTAACTTTGTAATTGAAATATATTTAGGTGATATTTTATACCCTGCGCCCACCACTCTGGACAGGGTATTATAGAGTTAGTGCATATGTTTGTAACACGCCAGAAGGCAGGACAGGGTGGGGTCCCTGAGTCGATCATAACCATTGTCCGTCTGTCGCGTCCGTCCCGTCTGTCTGCTGAAAACACATTTTTGTGATGAAATGTCTAGTTCGCCCAATTTTAAGTCCAATCGCCTCAAAATTTGGCAGACATGTTCCGTAATTTGGGTTCAAGAATAGAACAACTATTGATTTTGCAAGAAATCGTGGTTCAGATTTAGATATAGCCTACCCATATATAATCTGTCCGCCCGATATGCATCTAACATGGACCCCAGCAGCGCAGAGTTTTATACCGATTCTGCTTGAAATTTTTGTACAAACATAACACTTAGGCGTATAGTCAGTCGTGCAAATTGATTTGAAATCGGTTCAGATTTAGGTATAGCTCCCATATATTATTATATTTCGCCCGATATGGACTTATTATGGCCCCAGAAGCCAGAATTTTTGCGCCCGGAATTTGAATTGAAATTTTGCGACTAGGAGCTAACGTAGTAGTATAGTCACAGTGTGCAAAATTTGATTAGAAATCGGTTCAGATTTAGGATATAGCTTCCCAATATATATCTTTTCGCCCGATAGTGAACTAATAGTGTTCCTAAGCAGCCGAAGGTCTTTGGCCCACTTTGTTGAAATTTTGCTCAGGGTGTAGATATTTAGCATTGTAGCTATGGATGCCAAATTTGGTTTGAAATCGATTTAGATTTAGAATATAGCTTCGCCAATAATATATCTTTCGCCCGATCATGCACTTAATATGGACCCAGAAGCCAGAGTTTTATCCGCGATTAGCTTGTAAATTTTGCACAAAAAGACTTACAAATTGTAGCTAATAGTTTTGTGCGCCAAAATTTATTTGTAACATCGGTTCGAATTAAGATATAGCTCTCCAATATATATGGTTTTTCTGATTTCGACAAAACATGGTCAAAAAATACCAAACATTTTCCTTAGTTAAAATCAGGCCACTGCTTAGCTCGAAAGTTGCTGAAAACGACTCTATTTTTCCATAAACTTCATAATACATATATAATCGAGCGAAAATCATAAATAACTTTTGCGAAGTTTCCTTAAAATTGCTTCAGATTTTAAATGATTTCCCATATTTTTTTACTAAATAATTGTGTTCCACCCCTAGTGCATTAAGCCGACTTAAATTTTGAGCTCTATAGATTTTGTAGAAGCTATCAAAATTCTGTCCAGATCGGTGATACTTTAAAATAGTATGTATTTGGGGACAAAGCTTTATATTATAGCCCCCAACTCATGTTGAGCGATGGTGATATGCGTATTTAGATCTACAAAGTGGTGCCAGGCGTATAATATTAATCGGCCCGGCCCGACTTTAGACTTTTCACTTACTTTGCTTTTTTTTTTCTGTTGTATGATCACCACTCATTTTAGTACAAATATATTCTTTTTAATTCATTTTTTCCAAAAATATCGATAAAAACTTAAAAAAAAAATGTAGGTCTGAAAATGTTACACAAAGTAATATTTAGAATCACAAAAAAGATTTTTTCTCAATGCATATGATCACCTTTCTTCTCCTATATTAAATTGGCCGCTCCTTCAAATATATTATAAAGGTTTAAATGCGACCAATAAACAGTTGGTTTTCGGTATGTCTTATTTGAGAAAATATTCAAAATTTTGCTACCAATTATTATGAAGATATATATGTTAATATATGTTATAATTAGTCCCTAGTTGGCTTTTGTTATTATTTTTTTTTTGTTGTGTACCTGAGTCTTGAAAAATTATGGGCCAATGTTTGATATTTCAGGTCGCTATTTTCAAAGGCCACCCCACAAGAAAAAAAATGTAAAATGAAAATTTCCCAGTTTAAAGTCCTTAATTGAATTTAAAATTATTCTATTAAAAATTTAATTGATATTCAAACTATTTTTTTTTAATTGAAACAAAAATCAATAGTATCAAACTATATTTTTAATTGGATCAATTTTTTTTACTTTCATTAATTTTTTAATTGAATACAAGACATTTCTGGTGATACTAAAACATTTCAAATTAAATAATTAAATTGATCTGCAATTAAATTTCGTGATTGAATCACGAAAGTCTTTGTTTTGTCGTAGACATCTCTACAGTTCTTTAGCAGATTTTTCTGTTAGCCTTTCAAACCATTTCCTCTTGGTTGTAGTTACTATTATTATTATTTTTTTTATAAACTTATTCCTCACTACATACACAGAAAAAAACCGTATCACCAAAATATTCCCAATTAAATACTTAATTGAGTTTTAAAAATATTCAATTAAAAATGTAATTGTTTCAAAAAAAAATTTTAATTGAAACATATAATCAAACACAAAAAATTAAATAGTATTAATTAATTTTTTTTAATTGGACTCCATTAATTTTTTATAGACGTTTCAATTAATGTTTTTAATCGATACTATCAAATTTCTGTGATTGACAAGAATTTCAATAACACTTAATTGGATGAACACAAAATTATTTTTTTTTTGTGTGTAAACTTTGTTGTTATTAGCAACATAAAAATTGTATTGTGTTCCGTAAATGTACACAAAAAAAATCACGAAATATTGTACAATAAACAATTTTAATTGAGTTTAAAAAAAATATTGAATAAAAATTTCAAAATATTTTTTTATTCAAATTTTTTTAATCTTAATAAAATTAAGGACTTAATTGAGTTTTAAAAATATTCAATTAAAAATGTAATTGTTTCAAAAAAAATTTAATTGAAACATAAATCAAACACAAAAATTAATAGTATTAATTAATTTTTTAATTGGATCCATTAATTTTTTAATAGACTTTCAATTAATGTTTTAATCGATACTATCATTTCTGTGATTGAAGACATTTCAATTAAACATTAATTGGATTGAACACAAAAAAATTTTTTTTTTGTGTAGTTATTTTTGTTATTAGCCAACAATAAAATGTATTGCTGTTCCGTAAATGTTACACAAAAAAATCACGAAAATTGTACAATAAAAATTTTAATTGAGTTTTAAAAAATATTCAATTAAAAATTTAATTGATTCAAAAAATTTTTTAAATTTAATCAAAAATTAAGAAACTTAATTGAGTTTTAAAAATATTCAATTAAAAAGTATTTGTTTCAAAAAAAAATGAATTTGAAACATAAATCAAAAATTAACTAGTATTAATTAATTTTTTTAATTGATTCATTAATTTTTTAATAGAGTTCAATTAATGTTTTAATCGATACTATCATTTCTGCTGATGAAGAACATTTCAAATTAAACATTAATTGGATTTGAACACAAAAATTATTTTTGTATGTAGTATTTGTTGTTATTAGCAAACAAAAACGTATTATGTGCCGTAAATGTATACACAAAAAAATTTCACGAAAATTTTACAATTAAAATTTAATTGAGTTTTAAAAAATATCAATTAAAAATTTAATTGATTCAAAGAATTTTTTAAATTTAATCAAAAATCAATCACAAAAATTAATAGTATCAATTAATTTTTTTTCTCTAGAATCAATTAATCGTTTAATTGACTTTCATATATTTTTTTAATTGATACTATCATTTCTGTGTTTGAAGAACATTTCAATTAAAAAAATTTAATTGATCAATTAATTTTGTGATTTGACTAAAAAGAAAATTTTTGTTTTGGTACAGGGCAAATAACTGGTTACTGCCGTCTCTTGTGTAGTAGTCTACACCCCCAACACACATTCAAGTTTTTCGATTATAGTTTACTAAACAATATATAAAGAAATTAAATGTATAATAACAGAAAAACAAACAAAAAAATCCAATAATTAAATTCCATATACAAATACATAGGAAACGATATAAAAACAAAATACAAAAAAAAAATATAAAAACAAAAACAATATAATAACAGATAAGACATGATTTATGCATTTCGGATAAAATGTTAACCGTATACTAATATGAAATGTAGAAAATCTCTACATTATGACTAAAAACACTACTAGAATACTGTTTTAAAATTTATTACAATGTGATGTATTTTTCTTTTTTGTTATAAAAAAAAACATAAATAAATACCATATGAAAATGTAAATAGTAATAAGTGCTTTTATTTTCTGTTAAATCAAAATAAAACACGCCAATTACCTCTGCAAAAAATAATACTAAAAATACTATAACCGTGTATATATCATCAATGGAAATAAAATCGCATTTATGTATGAAAATAATGGATGTTTTCATTGTGTATCGCATACACACATCTGCTATAGGAAATAGAAAAACAATTCTACAAATCAACAAAAATCTAATACAAACTGCCCCAGGCACAAAAGTCCAACGGATTGAAATCGGGCAAGAATATGGCTCTGCGGTATTCTGGGCCTTTCCAGGCGAAGTGCCGTCTTGAGTTGAATGACTCATTGGTATTTTGTAGTGCTAATCTGGCTGTCCAAAATGCCTCAGGTTCTAAAGTCCAATGGATTGAGACCCTATGTTCTCAGAAATTAAGCGAGGAACCCCCTTTTTACGATATTGATTGATTGACACGTGCTTAGTAAGAGGATTGATATGTCCATGGTCTGCGGCCGAAATGCTTGTCTGACCAGGGCTTCCATCAGAAGTTCACCACTGTGATATCACTGAATAGTCTAAGTGAGCCTGAAATATCGGGCTGTCATTATAACTAACCTAACCGAACCTAAATAGGATTGGGGGCGACCATCGGACCTTATGGCGTCGCACACCATTACCATCACGATTGCCACTCCAGTAAAAATAATCTAACCAAAATTTGGATAAATTCTTACCAAAAACCTACCAACAAAAAATCTTTTTAACCGAAAAGTAAGAAAGTCTTAAAGTCGGGTGGGGGCGACTATATTATACCATGCACCACTTTGTAGATTCTAAATTTTCGATACCATATCCACATCTCAAATGTGTTGGGTGTTTATATATAAAGGTTTGTCCAAAATACGCATCATTTAAATAATCACTCGATTTGGACGATTTTGATAGACTTTTACAAAATTCTATAGACTCAATATTTAAGTTTGGCTAATGCAGTAGGGGGAAACAATAGTAAAACAATATATGACGAACCGTAATTCGCGCATGCGAAGCTTATGTTTACCTTCCACATGGATTGCGTATAAACTTCTACTCGAAGCCGATGACAAGCATCTTAAAACTTCCTACACACCTTAATATCTACGCAGCATAGTCCATAGCGTGGTTATATTAAACTAAAAAAAGCCGAATAACGCGATATATATAATTACAGTGTTAAAGTTTCTATAGAATAAAATTTTGACAACATTTTATTATAGAAGTAATTCTTGACAAAATTTCTGTAGAAATAAAATTTGGAAAAATCTATAGAAATAAAATGTTTGACAAAATTTTCTATAGAAATAACATTTTGACAATGCTTTCTATAAAAATAAAATTTTGGTAGATTATTTTTGGCTCGAGTGGCAACCATGATTATGAACCGATTTATTGACCAATTTTTGTGTGATTTGGGATCGGCTATATATAACTACAGACCGATATGCCAATTTTGGCATGTATTAGCGGCCTTTATACTAACACCACGTGCAAATTTCAACCGATCGGATGAATTTTGCTCCTTCAAGAGGCTCACGGAGACTCAAATCTGCCGGATCGATTATATTTTAGGGGCTAATATACTAATTATGGAACCGATATGGAACCATTCTTGCCATTGGTTGTTAGAGACCATATATAACACACGTACAATTTCAAGCCTGATCGGATGAATTTGCTCCTCTTAACGAGGCTCGGGATGTCAAATCTGGGGATCGGTTTATAAATGGGGGCTAATATAATAATATGCGAACGATGCTAGGACCATTTTTGCATCTTGTTAGAGGACATATACTAGCCAAATTACCAAATTCCAACACTGAATCGATGAAATTTGCTTCTTTTAGAGCAATCGCAAACCACATTTGGGGTCCGTTTATTGATGTGGGGCTAACGTAAAATGGACCGGATATGGCCCTTGCAATACCATCGAACCTACAGTATCATACAACTAGCCAGATGAAAATGCGAGATAACTATGTACTTTTTTCAATACTTTTTTCTCCGTCAGTACCTAGTACCCCCGCGATATGATCTCAGTACCTTTTGAAGACATCTTTGGGTCGGCATATCCATTTATGTAACAATAGCTTTGACAAAATATCTATCAATATTTTGAGAAAGTCTTTTATCAACTTATTTAGCTCAATAGTATTACAAATATGGAAAACAGACATGTTCACTGTGAAGAAAACTCGATTCTTGTAAAAAGACCATAGTCAAAAAACGATTTTATTGAACTTCAAGAATCTTGTTTTAGTGAAAAAGAATGCGATTCTAATTATCGCATTTTGTATTTCGGTCAAAATGTGTCAAAATATTTCTTATATAGAATTTTTGCAAAATTTTATTTTTTGTAGACGAATTTTTGTCACATTGTATCAATTGAAAATTTGTTAAAATTTTTTTCTATGAAATTTTTGCAAAATTTTTTTTTATAGAAAAGTTTTTGGCAACATTTAACTACAGATTTTTTGCAAAATTTTATTTCTATAGAAATTTTTGCAAATTTATTTATAAGAATTTTGTCAAATTTTTATTTTCTTGTAAATTTAGTCTCTTGACAATAATGTTTCCAGTGAATTTTTGTGAAATTGTAAAAACTACCCTTCCGCTCAAAAAATACTTTTTTTGTACTTTCTTAAAATTGTATTCTTCATCCCTGACAAGCTACTTGTGCCAAGTTTCAAGTCGCATAGCTTGTTTCGTTCGGAAGTGTAGCGGATTTCACAGACTGGACGGTTCGAACGGACATGCTCACATCGACTCAGAATTTCCCACGACCAGAAATAATAATACTTCCTATGCGGAGCTTAGAGCAATATTTTCGATTGTGTTACAAAGCGAATGACAAAGTTAATAAACCACCCAATCCTTATGGTGGAGGGTATATATCGAGCGATTAAATATCATAAATAAACTTTGCGAAGTTTCCTTAATTGGCCCATGTCTTTATACCCGTCCACCATAGGATGGGGGGGTTTAGTTTCCCCCATAACAGTTGATAGTATTGCTGGGTCGTGGTGAAGATTCTGAGTCCGTATGAGCATTGCCGTGCCCGCCCGTCACGTCTGTTGAATCACGTAACATCGAACGAAACAAGACTATCGACTTGACTTGCACAAGTAGTTGTCAGGGATGGAACACACTCACATTTTAAGAGAGCAATTTTAGTAGAGCTTATGCACAAAATCTATAGTCAAATTTACAGTTGATAATGAGGTAGGGTGGAACACAGATGTTAGTAAAAACCAGTAAGGAAAGTTCTAAAGCACTCGGCGGCCGACCTTATTGAATACCCTGCAGCCATTGTAGATTCTAAAATCTTCAACTCCCGATAATCACATCCGATCAAATGTGCTTGGGGGCTAGTACTATAAAGGTTTGTCTCAAACAATCCATACATTTAAATATCACTCGGATCTGAAGAATTTTGAATAGCTTCTACAAAATCTATTAGACTAATGCACTACGGGTGGAACAAAAGTATTAGTAAAAAATATTGGGAAACGTTTAAATCTGAAGCAAGTTTTAAGGAAGACTTGCAAAAAAGTCTATTTCATGATTATCGCCTTCGTATATATTGTATTAGAAGTTTAGGAATTAGTCATTTTTTTACATCCTTTCGACTAAGCAGTTGCTACTCTCACACGGAAGAAGTGTGATTGCTTGAGCCGATTTTTCTGTCGAAAATCAGAAACAGTATATATGCAACGCTAGTGAGACTAAAGTATGAAACCGATTGTCAACCAATTTGGCACGCATAGACACAAAGTCTGAATTCTCCTCACACTATCTTGTGCTATATGAAAAATTTTTGAGAGCTAAATCGCGCGGAGCACAAAAAATTTGGCAACCTCTGTTCTGCTTCATGAGCTGTTATATAATCTGCTCAGGAATTATTGCAATATATCGGACAATTCACGTCATATACCGTATAATATAGGGGTTGCCATCCTGGTCCCGATCTAAATATCTATAAATAAATTAGTCACCCAGTAATCACCACAATTAGCTTAATACATTTCGATGTCCGTAAAGATCTTATTTTGCCTGGCAAGAATTACCAACCACAAATATTTGGGACGTTTGGTTTGAATCTGTCCTATCTTGAGGAAACTTTTATTTTAAATAGTTAAACAAAATTTCGTGGTTAGA
>PGFW01006835.1:7233-18784 GCA_003123925.1 Haematobia irritans
GGTGTGGCATGTGACCACGTCCATTGTCATTGAGCCGAAAGTAGAATCGGGCAGCACTCAATGCTAAGAGAGAAGTTCAACACTTGTTGTGTGACAATGGACTGAATAACGAAATGGGCTACCACTTACCCTTAACTTAACATTTCCTACTTTCGCCTGTCTGTTTATTGAATCGAAAGGGAATAACCGGTCAAATAACACAAGTTGTCTATTTTTTTAAAACGCTGAATGAATGAAACTCTGGTTCTTGGAATTTGAATTTCCTGTAGACATAAAACTAAACAAAAATTTTTTTTTACTCTCCTGGCTGTTCGTGGAACTGAAGGATTATTACGTTTTCTAGAATAAACTAAATAACTTGCATATGTTTGCTCTTAAACTCATGATTTATTACAATCGAATAACGAATCAAATATGATTCGAGAGACTCTTGTTGTCCAGATATCAAAGAGGGATTTATGACATCTCGAGGCGAAATAATGCTCTACAAAATTGACTGCCCAATCAAAAAATTAATTGATTCCATTTATTTCCCCTTTGAACATTTGTATTTATAGTTTATTTTTGTATTTGTAGTTTATTTTTGCATTTGCTTGGCAGGGTCAACTATTACCTATTAATGTGATACATCGTCGACATCAATTTTAGGTGATTTTTAAGATGATTTTTAAGCCTAAAATAAATTCATTTTATATAAGAAATTATTTTATATTTTAGAAATCAGGAAGTACAATACTTACATGTGGGTTTAAAGAACATTTTATCGGCATTTTTACACACATAACGATGATAGGAGTGTACTTTGTATATATGGTCCTCAAACGTTTGCGTGTTTGGAATGCTTTATCGCATGTGGGACATTGGAAATCTCTTGTATTGGTATGAATAAATAAATGATCTACCAATGTTGACGTTGCCTAAATGCCTGCTTTGCAATCTTCGTATTCGCACACAATGTTTTTTCATCGCGATGCATGCGAATAATAGTAGTAATAAGTTGTGAAACTCCGTGCAAATTTCTTGCCACATTCATCGCATTCGATTTTCCTTGCAAAATGTAATGCTGCTTGATGTGTGGAAAGATGTTCTTCTTTGTCGAAAGGATTTCCCACAAATATTACATATTATAGGGCTTCAACATCGGTCGTGTGGATATTGTAATGGGACCTATATCGTAAATACATCAAAAGCATCTATCTGTAAAGAATTTTATATAAAAATTACAAGTTTTTTGATAGGTAAAACTATTGCTCATCCACCGCAATGTTGGCACTGATAGGATTCTTAAGCTTTCCATTGTCGTCTAGAACAGTTCTAACACTATATAAGTATAGAGATGCTCCTACAGTTTGGGCTGGACTTCCATTGTAGTTTTCCTTTCCTGGACAAGTATACCTCTTGTATTGAAAGAACAGGACCCACTACCATCATCAATCCATCTAACTACAGCGTTACAAATGTTGTGTTTGCCTTTTATTGCCAGAATTCTCTTTTTTTACCTATTTTTTTGGATTTGTATCAAAGTGGCATTTATAAAATCTTCTCTGAATGACGTTTTCCTCTGCGCATAGTTCCGGTCAAATTCGTATTCTCCAGCTGCTTGATCTTCTTTTAAATTCTGGTTACAAGTTCGACGCATCTCGCATTCACCATATCTATTTCACCTATTTTCATCGTTATTTGCGTGCCAGTCTTCTCGCACCATCGATTTTCTCCACATTTACGATCGACATTTTGATTTTCCCTTTCGGTCGATCCATCACAGTATAATATGTGTCGTCCATGGTAGCGAAGAAGACTTGCGCGTCTTTCGCTTCTGTAGTTTTAGATTCCTGATATTCGGCCCCTCCTCTAAATGTATTTCGTATTTTTTGCGATATCATATTATTGATATCGAACGATGTCTTTGTACCAGTATTCTCCTGGTCCACATGTTAATTATCTGTGATAAGTTAATACTTTACGTCGCCACAGGTTTTCCTCCTTTCCTGCTAGGAAATTGTGTCTCCAAAAATCGTTTGGCCTCCTTTGCATTGCTCATGAAATCTTGGAATTCAGATAATTTATTGAAACAATGCAGCGCAAAAGGTTTAATTTGGGATTTATCATGTTCAAAACTTCCCTTGCCAATGTGTTCCATAGCGTATTGCTCGACTCTAGGAATTTAATTATCGGCTCGATCATTTTGATTGGTTCATGATTGATTGTTTTCGAGACAAATCGAACAATTATTAAAAGCTTCCAATTATATTTGATGCCCGCGAGTATTAACTTCTTTTTTTAATACGAACAACATTAATGTAATTTTCGCCTTTTTTTGAAAAGTTTCCTTGTTTACACAACTAATTTTGAAGGGGCAGACGGTGTTTATACGGCTCAGATGAGTAGAGAAAATACTAAACTTTGTATTACGAAAATTTATTCCACTTTTTACTCAAATACATAAATATAAATGAAATAAATATATTTTGTCACTCGAAAAGAAAGAAATTTACAGATCTATTTTGATCTATATCAAACCAAAAACCATTTTTATTATGGTAAATGGGCTTGGTCAGCTGTTCGACTTATACATTGCATCTGGGCAACAATAAAATATGCGCAGCAGTGGTTCCGTTATCTATTGTAATTCACTTTATCAGAAGAATATACGAATTATATGTTAAGACAAAGAATTTTTTACTGGAAAGGCATATTTTCGGCGTTCACGGGCACCGTTACCACCTGCAACTAAAATTGAAGAAAATTTTACCAGAGATTCAAATACCAAAATCCAAATAAGAAAAAAATCAAAAAATCAAAAACTTTGTTGAGCGGTCGTAACAGGTTGGCTGATAAGTCCCGGTCTAACAAAGAAAAACACTTTTTTTTGTCAAAATTCGATTTATTATTCAACATAGTTTCCCTTAAGAGCGATACAGACGATTATAGACGACTTTCCCAATTTTTTGATACCATTTTGGTAGTACTCGCTCGTTTTGCCATCAAAAATAGGCCTCCGTTTCGGCGATCACCTCTTCCATTATGCAGCCAATTTTTTCCCTGCGAGTAAACTTTTGAGGTCTGAGAAGCAAAAGAAATAGTCGCTGGGCCAGATCTGGAGAATACGGTGGGTGGGGAAGCAAATTCGAAAGCCCAATTCATGAATTTTTTTGCCATCGTCTCAATGACTTGTGGCACGGTGCGTTGCTTGGTGGAACAACACATTTTTCTCTTCATATTGGCCAGTTTGCCGCGATTTCGAACTTCAAAATCGCTCCAAATACGCCATAATAATAGTCACTGTGATGATTTTTTCCTTCTCAAAGATAATCGATAAAAATTATTCCAATGCGCATACCAAAAAACAGAGGCCATTACTTTGCCACGGAACTTTTGAGTCTTTCCACGCTTCGGAAAACGTTCACGCGGTGGGCTGTCCACTCAGCCGACTGTCGATTGGCACCTCAGGAGTGTAGTGATGGAGCCATGTTTCATACATTGTCACATATCGACGGAAAAAACTCGGGTATATTACGAGTTTAACAGCTGCAAACCACCGCTTGCAGATCATGCTAGCACGTTGTTGTTTTTGGTCAAATGTGAGCTGCGCGGCACCCCATTTTGGACAGAGCTTCCGCTTACCAAAATATTGATAAATGATATGACAACACGTTTTCCTTTGAAAATCTTTAAGGCTCTGCTATCTCGATCAACTTCATTTTAGGGTCATTCAAAATCATTTTGTTAGATTTTTTTTGATGTTTTCGTCGGTAAGCACCTCATTTCGGGTGTCCACTGGTTCACCGTTCCTTCCGTGGCTCATTTCACCACGCTTGAATTTTGTATACGCAATCAATTATTGTTTGATTTTCCTAGGGCCAAGTCGCGAAACTCATTAGTCAAGCCAAGTTTTTGCTTCACCGTATTTTTTCCCTCAGAAACAGTATTTTATCAAACGCGAAATTCTTATTTTTTCCATTTTTTTCAACAATATACAAAAGTTACTTCAACAAAGACGCACTATCTCACAAACTAATTTGACTTACAGAACGTCAAATTTTGACACGAATCATTTGAAGGTCTGGGTAACTTATAAAAAATAATATGAATTTAATACTAGCGACGGCCTCTATGTGTCAGACCGGGCACTTATCAGGCCAACCTGTTACGTGTTTTTATTAAGCTCGTGAAATAATTAGTTTTTGAGGCAACTCTTTTCAATCAAAATCTAAGATAGAACCTTATTAAACAGCTATACGTATCTGCGAGTGATAGTATTCTTATTCTCAATTTTTGAAACATAAAAGATAACAAAACACAATATACACAAACAGCAACAACAAGTATTTGGCCATGAAGGCCTTAGTATTAGCTGAATAAAAACTGAATAAAATAATAAATAAATAAGTACAAGCTAAATCTCTCGGTATGGCGGATCCTTTCTCATCAAGTTACCACTATAACAGAGGCAATCTCCTACTGAATGATTGTTGATGGCGCCAAAAGTATGCGTGAAGGGAAAGAGTTCTCTATGAGGAGAGCATAACATAAAAACACGTAGCTTCTCTAATCTATGAATTCCCACACAACCGCAATGTTAGCAGCTAATAGACAAGTTCATTTAAAAGATGGAAAATTGCTGCTGAGACATCAAACCTTTGACGGCGCCTAGGTCCATTACTTGTCGTTTACAGCGTTTGTTCGACAGCATTAAAAATGCAAAATAAAAGAAATTAAGACTTGAAAACATGTTGGAACAATCGGAAAGTATAGTTTTTTATTTATTTTCAATTTTAAAATTAAAATTTTCAATAAAAAAATGCAAATAAAAAAATTACAATCATGTATGGACCTAGCACGTCAATGCAACATTTGGTATGACGCAACCCAATTTCCATCTTTTTGTGCTTTGCTACAAAACTCTCATTGAGCAAACAGAATCGCGCCTCTTAACTATTTTTGATAAGAGTCTTGAAGTTCCTTAAAAAAGGTGTGAAATGAGAAAAATTGACACACAATTAGAATGTTTGTCAAAAGAGAGTTTGAAGAAGTTGAAACAGTGGCAGCCAAAATTGACTCAATGAACAAGAAGTAAATGACATTAAGGCCTGAGAATGAAGAATAAGTAAAAAATGAATCAGCAATAGTTCGATAATCCCAAGTTCGCTTGCCTTTGCCTTTAGCTTAAACCCAATGCGTTGGAGCTAAACTAACAAGGGTAGCTTAACCAACAGAGAGAAAATGTCGAAATTTTAGTTCAATAGAAAATATTTTCAAAATTTTATTTCATTTAATTTATCATATTTAATTTTATTTATCAAAATATTTTAAAAAAAAAATTTTCTTAGTTGGAGAGGAGAGTTTCGCGAAATCGACCAAATATCAAGAATTCACCATCTGTAAAAAATCTACCCATTTTTAGTAGAATCTACGCAACTGTGGCAGCCGTGGTTTCAGGCCCGAAAAGTAATTCATTATCATAACTTTTTTTATTAAAAGTTCATATAAGAAAACTTCATAACATGAACCCGGGATCCTTCAAAATCGTTGACGGCCTTTCTTTTTATAAGCAAATGGTACACATATTAAAGCAAATTTCGAGAGCATTGCAAGAGATTTTATATAGACAGTTGTTAAAGAGAAAACAAAAGAAAAATAAAAATATTAAAAAAAAGAATATATCAAGCGATTTTTTTCTTAAGGTGTGCCTGCGGAACTTTTCTTAAAAACAAAAACATTCGACATTCTTCACTTTGTAAAAAGAAATTAAAAAGTTTCCAAAAAATCTAAATAATTGAAATATGTGTATAGCTTTATATTTCGAAAACAAAGCCCAAAATAGCATTATTTTGCCTCACATTTTACTAAATACGCAAAAACATTTTAAATTTAAGTAAAAAATATGCAGCAATACTTACGCAAAAAAAAATACCAAATATCCAAAAATCTGAAATTTTATGAAAAAAAATTGCAGCATATTCAACAAAAATAAAAAGGTAAACGTTTGCGAAAGAGTCCCGATATCTCGAAAACTGTGTGCATGTGACACGTCCATTGTCATTGAGCCGAAAGTAGAATCGGGCAGCACTCAATGCTAAGAGAGAAGTTCAACACTTGTTGTGTGACAATGGACTGAATAATCGAAATGGGCTACCACTATACCTTAACTTAACATTTCCCTACTTTCGCCTTGTCTGTTTATTGAATCGAAAGGTGAATAACCGGGTCAAATAACACAAGTTGTCTATTTTTTTAAAACGCCTGAATGAATGAAACTCTGGTTCTTGGAATTTGAATTTCCTGTAGACAATAAAACTAAACAAAAATTTTTTTTTATTCCCTGGCTGTTCGTGGAACTGAAGATTATTACGTTTGTCTAGAATAAAACTAAAATAACTTGCATATGTTTGCTCTTAAACTCATGATTTATTTACAATCGAATAACGAATCAAATATGATTCGAGAGACTCTTGTTGTCCAGATATCAAAGAGGGATTTATGACATCTCGAGGCGAAATAATGCTCTACAAAATTGACTGCCCAATCAAAAAATTAATTGATTCCATTTATTTCCCTGTTGAAATTTGTATTTATAGTTTATTTTTGTATTTGTAGTTTATTTTTGCATTTGCTTGGCAGGGTCAACTATTACCTTCAAATGTGATACATCGTCGACATCAATTTTATGGTGATTTTTAAGATGATTTTTAAGCCTAAAATAAATCATTTTATATAAGAAATTATTTTATATTTTAGAAATCAGGAGTACAATACTTACATGTGGGGTTTTAAGAACATTTTATCGCATTTGTTACACACATAACGATGATAGGAGTGTACTTTGTATATATGGTCCTGCAAACGTTTGCGTGTTTGGAATGCTTTATCGCATGTGGGACATTGGAAATTCTTTGTATTGGTATGAATAAATAAATGATCTACCAAATGTTGACGTTGCCTAAATGCCGCTTTGCAATCTTCGTATTCGCACACAAATGGTTTTTCATCGCGATGCATGCGATAATGTAGTATAAGTTGTGAACGTCGTGCAAATTTCTTGCCACATTCATCGCATTCGATTTTCTTGCCAAAATGTAATGCTGCTTGATGTGTGGTAAGAATGTTCTTTTGTCGAAAGGATTTCCCACAAATATTACATTTATAGGGCTTAACATCGGTGTGTATATTGTAATGGGACTCTATATCGTAAATACGATCAAAGCATCTATCTGTAAAGAATTTTCATTATAAAAATTACAAGTTTTTTGATAGGTACAAACTTTGCTCTCACCGCAATGTTGGCACTGATAGGATTTCTTAAGCTTTCCATTGTCGTCTAGAACAGTTCTAACTATATAAGTATTAGAGGATGCTCCTACAGTTTGGGCTGGGACTTCCATTGTAGCTTTTCCTTCCTGGACAGTATACTCTTGTATTAAAGAACAGGACCCACTACCATCATCATCATCTACTACAGCGTATACAAATGTTGTGTTCTCTTTTATTGCAGAATTCTCTTTTTCTACCATATTTTTTTGATTTGTATCCAAAGTGGCATTTATAAAATCTTCCTCCTGTATGACGTTTTCCTCGCATAGTTCGTCAAATTCGTATTCTTCCACTGCTTGATCTTCTTTGTCCCAAGAGAGAGATGTGTTTATACGGCTCAGATGAGTAGAGAAAACACTAAACTTTGTATTACGAAAATTTATTCCACTTTTTACTCAAATACATAAATATAAATGAAATAAATATATTTTTGCACTCGAAGAAGAAATTTACAGATCTATTTTGATCTATATCAACCAAAAAACATTTTTTATTTGGTAATGGCTTGGTCAGCGCTGTTCGACTTATACATTGCATCTGGCAACAATAAAATATGCGCACAGTGGTTCCGTTATCTACTTGTATTCACTTTATCAGAAGATATCCGAATTATAGTAAAGACAAAGATTTTTTACTGGAAAGGCCTATTTTCGGCGTTACGGGCACCGTTACCACTCAACTAAAATTTGAAGAAAATTTTACCACAAATTTACCAAAAACTCCCAAATAAGAAAAAAATCAAAAAATCAAAACTTTGTTGAGGTCGTAACAGGTTGGCTGATAAGTCCCCGGTCTAACAAAGAAAAACACTTTTTTTGTCAAAATTCGATTTTATTATTCAACATAGTTCCCTTCAAGAGCGATACAACGATTATAACGACTTTCCAATTTTTTGATACCATTTTGGTAGTACTCCTTCGTTTTGCCTCAAAATAGGCCTCCGGTTTCGGCGATCACTCTTCATTGGCAGCCAAATTTTTTCCCTGCGAGTAACCTTTTGAGGTCTGAGAACAAGAAATAGTCGCTGGGTGGGGAAGCAATTCGAAGCCCAATTCATGAATTTTTGCCATCGTTCTCAATGACTTGTGGCACGGTGCGTTGTTTGGTGGAACAACACATTTTTCTTCTTCATATTGCCGTTTTGCCGCGATTTTCGACCTTCAAACGCTCCAAAACGCCATATAATAGTCACTGTTGATTGATTTTTTCCCTCTCACAGATAATCGATAAAAATTATTCCATGCGCATGCCCAAAAAACAGAGCCATTACTTTGCCAACGGACTTTTTGAGTCTTTTCCACGCTTCGGAAACGGTTCACCGGTGGCTGTCCACGTCAGCCGAACTGTCGATTGGACTCAGGAGTGTAGGTGATGGAGGCCATGTTTCATACATTGTCACATATCGACGGAAAAACTCGGTTATATTACGAGTTAACAGCTGCAGAACACCGTCAGAATCATCTACACGTTGTTGTTTTTGTTTTTTTTTTTTGTCAAGGATGTGAGCTCCGGCACCCATTTTGCACAGAGCCTTCTCTTATCCAAATATTTTGATTAAATGATATGACCAACACGTTCCTTTGAAATCTCTTAAGGCTCTCTGCTATCTCGATCACTTCATTTAGGGTCATTCAAAATCATTTTGTTGATTTTTTTGATGTTTTTCGGTCGGTAACACACTTCTTTCGTGGTGTCCACTGCGTTCACCGTCCTCCGTGCTCATTTCACCACGCTTGAATTTTGTATAGCCAATCAATTATTGTTGATTTCCCTAGGGGCAGAGTCCGTGAAACCCATTATACAAGCCAAGTTTTGCTTCCAACGTATTTTTCCCTTCAGAAAACAGTATTTTATCAAAACGCGAAATTCCTTTTTTTCCATTTTTTTCACAATAACAAAAGTTACTTCACAAAAGACGCTCTATCTCACAAACTAATTGACTTACAGACGTCAAATTTTGACACGAATCATTTGAAGGTTGGTACTATATAAAAATAATATGAATTTAATACTAGCGACGCCATCTATGTGTCAGACCGGGGACTTATCAGCCAACCTGTTACGTGTTTTTATTAAGCTCGTGAAATAATTAGTTTTTGAGCAACTCTTTCAAATCAAAATCTTAAGATAGAACCTTATATAAACGCTATCACGTATCTGCGAGTGATATATTCTTAATTCTCAATTATTTGAAACATAAAAGATAACAAAACACAATATACACAAACAGCAACAACAAGTATTTGGCCATGAAGGCTTAGTATTACTGAATAAAACTGATAAATAAATAAATAAATAAGTACAAGCTAAATTCTTCGGTATGGCTGAGATCCTTCTCATCACAGTTACCACTATACAGAGGCATCTCCTACTGAATCATTGTTGATGGCGCCAAAACGTATGCGTGAGGGAAAGAGTTCTCTTGAGGAGAGCACACATAAAACACGTAGGCTCTCTAATTATGGATTCCCACACCGCATGTTACAGCTTATAGACAATTCACTTTAAAAGATGGAAAATTGGCTGCTGAGAACATCAAACCTTTGACGGCGCTAGGTCCTTACTTGTCGTTTACGCGTTTGGTTCGACACATTAAAATGCAAATAAAAAGAAATTAAGACTTGAAAACATGTTGGAACAATCGGAAAGTATAGTTTTTTATTTATTTTCAATTTTAAAATTAAAATTTTCCAATAAAAAAAATGCAAATAAAAAATTACAATCATGTATGGACCTAGCCAATGCAACATTTGGTATGACGCAACCCAATTTCCCATCTTCTAAATTTGTCTTTGCTACAAACTCTCATTGAGCAAAACAGAATCGGCCTCTTAACTATTTTTGATAAGAGTTTTGGAAGCTCTTAAAAAAGTGATGAGAAAATATGAACAACAATTAGAATGTTTTCCAAAGAGAGTTGAAAAGAAAAGAAATATGGAAAAAACTGTGAACATGGCCAGCCAAAATTGACTCAATGAACAAGAAGTAAATGACATTAAGGTCGAGATGAAGAAAGTAAAAATGAATCAGCAATAGTTCGATAATCCCAAGTCGCTTGCTTTGTTTGCTTAAACCCATGCGTTGACTAAACTACAAGGGTAGCTTAACCAACAGAGAGAAAATGTCGAAATTTTAGTTCAATAGAAAATTTTTCAAAATTTTATTTCATTTATTTATCATTATTTATTTTATTTATCAAAATATTTTATAGAAAAAAATTTTCTTAGTTGGAGAGGAAAGTTTCGCGAAATCGACCAAAATATCAAGAATTCTACCAATCTGTAAAAAATCTACCATTTTTGGTAGAATTCTACCAACTGTGGCAGCCGTGGTTTCAGGCCCGAAAGTATTCATTATCATAATTTTTTTATTAAAATTCATATAAGAAACTTCATAACCATGAACCCGGGATCCTTCAAAATGTTGACCCTTTCTTTTATAAGCAAAATGGTACACATATTAAAGCAAATTTCGAGTACATTGCGAAGAGATTTTTATATAGACAGTTATTAAAGAGAAAACAAAAGAAAATAAAAATATTTAAAAAAAAAGAATATATCAAGCGATTTTTTTCTTAGGTGTGCTGGCGAACTTTTCTTAAAAACAAAATTCGACTTCTTCACTTTTGTAAAAAAGAAATTAAAAAGTTTCCAAAACAATCTATAATTGAAATATGTGTATAGCTTATATTTCGAAAACAAAGCCCAAAATAGCATTATTTGCTCTCAGCATTTATACTAAATACGCAAAAATCATTTAAATTTAGTAAAAAAATATGCAGCCATACTTACCAAAAAAATACCAAATATCCAAAAATTCTGAAATTTTATGAAAAATTGCAGCCATATTCAACAAAAATAAAAAGGTAAATACCGATTTGCAGGAGTCGATATCTCGAAAACTAGGGTATACCTACATATTATTTGAACAAATATTCAATATATACCCAGCAAAAACTAGGCAACCACATCTCATTACGATTTGCATTACCAGGGAGTAAAACTGACATTACACATTGCATTACATTGCGGTGAGTTATAATGACAAACTTATAATGACAATAATAAGTACTTCTATTTATTCTATTTATTTATGAATGGCTTAATAAATAGAATAAATGATGGTATCATTAGATATAATTATTCGCATAATTGAGCGTTTTCTTAAAAAACTCAATGTGTATAATGTAACGGTAATTCTGAAAATTTCTCCGTTAGTGAATATTCTTCGCAAATATTTC
>PGFW01006839.1:7490-25215 GCA_003123925.1 Haematobia irritans
ATACTTTTCAATTCCGTTTATAACACATCGAAATATTGCTCTAAGACCCCATAATAATATATATATTCTGCGGTTCGTGCGTGAAATTCTGAGTCGATCTAAGCCATGTCGTCCGTCCGTCCGTCCGTCCGTCCCGTCTGTTGAATCACGCTAACTTCCGAACGAAACAAGCTATCGACTTTGAAACTGGCACAAGTAGTTGTTATCGATGTAGGTCGGATGGTATTGAAAATGGGCCATATCGGTCCACTTTTACGTATAGCCCCCATATAAAGGGACCCTCAGATTTGGCTTGTGGAGCCTCTAACAGAAGCATATTTCATCCGATCCAGCTGAAATTTGGTACATGGTGTTGGTATATGGTCTCTAATAACCATGCAAAAATTGGTCCACATCGGTCCATAATTATATATAGCCCCCATATAAACCGATCCCCAGATTTGGCTTGCGGAGCCTCAAAGAGAAGCAAATTTCATCCGATCCGGCTGAAATTTGGTACATGATGTTGGTATACGGTCTCTAACAACCATGCAAAAATTGGTCCACATCGGTCCATAATTATATATAGCCCCCATATAAACCGATCCCCAGATTTCGCTTGCGGAGCCTAAAAGATAAGCAAATTTCATCCGATCCGGGCTGAAATTTTGGTACATTGGTGTTGGTATATGGTCTCTAACAATCATGCAAAATTGGTCCCATCGGTCCATAACTATATATAACCCCCATATAAACCGATCCCCAGATTTGGCTTGCGGAGCCTCAAAGAGAAGCAAATTTCATCCGATCCGGCTGAAATTTGGTACATGATGTTTGTATATTGTCTCTAACAACTATGCAAAAATTGGTCCACATCGGTTCATAATTATATATAGCCCCCATATAAACTGATCCCCAGATTTGGCTTGCTGAGTCTCCAAGAGAAGCAAATTTCATCCAAGCCGGTTGTAATTTGGAACATGGTGTTAGTATATGATCTTTAACAACCGTGCCAGAAGTGGTCCATATCGGTCCATAATTATATATAGACCCCATATAAAACGTTGTCCAGATTTGACCTCCTGAGCCTCTTGGAAGAGCAAAATTCATCCGATCCGGTTCAAATTAGGAACGTGGTGTTATTATATCGTCGCTAACAACCATACCAAAATTGGTCCAATCACACAAAAATTGGTCCATATCGGTTCATAATCATGGTTGCCACTAGAGCCAAAAATAATCTACCAAAATTTTATATCTATAGAAAATTTTGTCAAAATTTTATTTCTATAGAAAATTTTGTCAAAATTTTATTTCTAGAGAAAATTTTGTTAAAATTTTATTCAGTTTCATAATAAAATTTTCATCATTTTCAAAATTGTATTTCTATAGAAAATTTTGTCAAAATTTTATTTCTATAGAAAATTTTGTTCAAATTTTATTCGGTTCATAATCATGGTTGACACTCGAGCCACAAATAACTACCAAGATTTTATTTCTATAGAAAATTTTGTCAAAAGTTTATTTCTATACAAAATTTTGTTAAAATTTTATTTCTGTAGAAATTTTTGTCAAAATTTTCTTTCTATAGAAAATTTTGTCAAAATGTTTATTTCTATAGAAAATTTTGTGAAAATTTTATTTCTATAGAAAATTTTGTTAAAATTTTATTTCTGTAGAAAATTTTGTCAAAATTTTATGTCTACTTTGTCAAACTGAATTATAATACGTATTGGATCGATCTTTTTTGATTTAATATATACCACGTATGGACTTACATACAATTTATAAGATGGTGTTAGGAGGTGTTAAGATACCTTGCCATCAGCAAGCGTTACCGCAACTTAAGTAATTCGATTGTGGAAGAAGTTTCTACGCAATCCATGATGGAGGGTACATAAGCTTCGGCCTGGCCGAACTTACGCCGCGTATACTTGTTTTACTATTATTACTTTATACTTTTTTTTAATTGTAGACTATTTTTAACTAATAATTTAAATTAGAATATTTACAACGAGGATTTTGCTTTGTTTGAAAAAAAAACGGCAGACTTTTTGTTACGATTATGGAGGAACAAAGAAATTTATTTCCTACATGCACTTTTTTTTTGCTTATTTTCTTTTTCTATAAAACAATTTTTAATATTTGCATTTATGATTAATATTTATTTAATTGATATTCAAAGCGAAATTATTATGCTTTTGAGATAAACGGAATTACTAGGCCTCAATTTGAACTTTGAATAGGAAATTCACATACGCACACACATTCACACACGCACAAACGAACACAAACCCTGAGATGATGATGTTTGGGATTTGTTTTGCAAATGCACTCTCTTTTGGCGACTTTACTTATGCAGCGGTACTTTTTATCTTCGATTTTGACAGTAGCGCACATGCGCCTTAACAAGCAACCAAGGAAACTATCACAGCATTAGAGGGCTCTGGCTATTCTAGCTATCACTCATACAAAGGCTTTTGCCACTAAGGGAGCCACGTTATTTATCTTCTTCTTCTTGTATTATTTTCTTTTATGCTTTCGTAGTGCTGTGACTTTGTTGTGGATATTTTGAATTTTTCTTTAGTAGGTAGTTTTCTTAAATTTTAATTAATTTCCATTTCCATGAATGATTAAGTGACTTTCGTATGGCAAATTAATAAAAAAAAACAACACACCCTCTTTTGGGGAAAAACTCACATACACACGCACACAACGCTTAATAGAATTAAAATTTTTGACTCGCACGCACGGGGTATTTCCGTTTTGTTGCTAGAGGTATTACTCAAGTTAAAAACATGACCTATAATTCTCTTATCTGTTAAGTTTAGCACTTTCATGTAAAAAGGGGTTTTCAATCGTATTTAAGTATAGCTAAAATTTTGTTTTCAAGTCCAAGAAAAATTAGAAAAACCGAAATCCATACAATATCTTATTTGTTGTTGTTAGTTTTTCTTTCGGTTTTGTTTTGATTATGGGGGCACAATGAAATACAATGAACGTCGTCGTTTTGTTGACGTCGTTGTATACTCTCGCTTCGACCGGCGGCCAACCACTTCGCTCGCGTTTGTTTGATTACTGAATTGGCCTATGGTTATGGGCTTAGTTGAAGGTAGCACACATTTTGTTTCTACTGGAACGCTTAAACTGTGAGAGTCATCGTAAACGCCCACAACTTACGAATGTGTTCTTGCTTCATTTCAAAAACATAGAGGAGAAAAATTCAGGTCTCTGAGTGAGGTTCTTCACTCTTCACACAAAGAAACAGCTGATATTTGTTTGAGGTCTTTGCTGTACGCTCACACCCAACGTCAATGAACTGGCTAAATGCATTAATGTAAACAAAACTGATCGCCCAACTAAACTGGGTGGACAGTGTTGCTAACAGTTATGGATGCGGGAAAAAAATCACGCAATTTGATAGACTGATAGTGCATCATGAAATTCTGTTGTAAAAGTTGCCACTTTAGTCTCGATCTATTTATATAGATAATTCTATATACACCGCAAATTATATTTTTTTTCTCGAAAACGACATTTCAGATCAAGGAAGTTTTTTGTGTTTGTAAAATTGGTTATTCAGATTCCAAACAAAGTTGTTGGGGACAAATGTCGGCAACGGGTACAATATAGTAAGATTTATTATTTCCTTAGACAGGACAAACTTGTAACAAGACTATAGAAAACTTCGTTGGTTCTAAAAATTTCGTTATCGGATGAAAGAATTATTGTTTTATGTGTACAAGTTCTTTGAAATCGATGAATGCCAATTTGCATGCTTATTACACTGACAAAAAAATTAACCTAACACGAAAGATTATGCAACTTAACATTGTTAGGACACACAATTTATTTGGTTTTTAAAGTTTTGTTTTTAATGAAGACAAAATGTTGCCTATTACCCTCCACCATTAGCGATGGGAGGTATATTCAAGGGTTTCAAAATAGTTTGTTTACAACTGTAATTGGCCATCTTCTCGTTTGAGCGGTAAAACGCTTGCAACAGAATTTTTATATACCCTCCACTCACTAGGATAGTGTATATTAACTTTGTCATTCCAGTTTGAACACACGAATATTGCTCTAAGACCCCATAAAGTATATATATTCTGGGTCGTGGTGAAATTCTGAGTCGATCTAAGCATGTCCGTCCGTGTCCGTCCGTCTGTTGAAATCACGCTAACTTCCGAACGAGACAAGCTATCGACTTGAAACTGGACAAGTAGTTGTTATCGATGTAGGTCGGGTATTGCAAATGGGCCATCGGTCCACCTTTTACGTATAGCCCCCATATAAACCGACGCCTCAGATTTGGCTTGCGGAGCCTCTAAGGAGAAATATTCTTTCCGATCCGGTGAAATTTGGTAATTGGTGTTGTATATGGTCTTCTAACAACCATGGCAAAAATCAATCGGTCTATAATATATATAAGCCCCCATATAAACCATTCCCAGATTTGCTTGCTGAGCCTCTAAGAGAAGCAAATTTCATCCGATCCGGCTGAAATTTGGTACATGTAGTTAGCTATCTAGCAAACAATGGAGCACTTATTTCAGCAGTGATTGTAATGGAGAAGAGCAGTACCAAACTGCTTACCAAAACAACCGAATCACGCTTGATTTTTTGGGCGATGTCCCGATCTTAGAGGCAGCCTTCTACATAGCGCGCTGCATATCAACTGCCTCATTTTTAAGTAGAAATATTGGCTCGAAGAACATGATAGATATAATCTTGAGTATAGCATGTTTGGCGTGAAGGGAAAACACCACTACCTTCATGCATCTATACTGTATGAATGCTTGACAATTAGAGCTGTAAACGAATGTATCATAAACTGGTTTTGATTTACTCGTTTACGTTATTTGCCACCGATGCATTGCAGTGTTGGATGCACTGCTTCTTATTATATACCAAAAAACGCAACTTAAACCTTACTGACTGAAGTATTTTTTGCTGGGATATGTCTTAACAATCCATGCAAAAAATAGGTCATACATCGGTCAAGAATTAGTATAATAGCCCCCTTAATAAACCAGATCACCAGATTTGACCTCCACGGAACCTCTGGCTGAAAAACAATTCCGATTCGGTTTAAATTGGTATGTGGTGTGTTAGTATATGGACTCAAATCACATCATGGTCACTATGATATAGCCGCCATATAAACCGATACCGCCAGATTTGACCTCCCAGAGCCCCTTGAAGAGAGCAAAATTCTGAAACCGATCGGGTTGAAATTGTTACCGGATCGTTATTAATATGTTCAACCCATCGCAGGAATTGGTCTATAGTCTAATATAATAAACTCCCATGTATAACCGATCCCCAGATTTGACCTCCGGCTTCTTTTGAGTAAACAGAGCAAAATTCATCGATTCGGTCTTGAAATTTGGTACGTGGTTGAAATTTGGCTACATTGCGTTAGTTAAAGGGTGATGTACAGATCAAAATTTGGTCAATATAAACTTGACGTATTTCTTTCAATTTGAACCACCCTCATTTTGAAGGTTGTGTGTGTGTGTGTAGAATGTTGCCTCTATCTTTGATTTTTGAATTCACTCTTCAGTTGTCAAAATGCCGGTCCAAGCAAGAAAAGAAAGCCAGCCGTATCAAAATTTTTTGCTCGCGCATCGCGAAAATCACGAAAAAAAAACTACTCGCACGCCAAAGCTGGCAAAATCGCTAAAAGTTGCCAAATCACCGCTTACAACCGTAAATTAAAGTGTTTGGGGACGTTTGTCGACAGCCAGGAAGTCGGGTGATCGGCGGGTACATCGAAAACCGGGAAGCCGCTGAGGACGACAAAAAAGAGTTGCCGGTAGTTTCAAGCCGAAACCCTAACCTCTTCTTCCGAGATGCCGCCAAAATAAAAGCTGGGTGTGTATCTCTACAACCGATGCATCGAGCAAAAAAACGAGCCGCCTAATCGACTACAAGAAGGTAGTACTCCAAATCGCGATGATTAAACAAAATACGAGCGCCAAAGCCATCCCGCGAGCGCTGTACACGACGATGCTGACAAAGTTTGACATGCTGTGGTAATGGACAACGAAACCTCCGTCAAAAGCCGACTACAAGCAGCTTCCGGACAGTGAGTTTTATACGCAAAAGGAAGGGAAAGGTAGCAGATATTTTCAAGCACATTTAAAAGCTGTCAATAGTTCGCAAAAGGACAATATTCGGTTTGGCAAAACCATCTGTACCTGCCAGCATTTTTCATAGCTTCCGGACTGTCAACCAAGAAATGTTACCGTGGAAGACGTGTTTGAATAAACGTCTTTGCTGCCTTTTCCTGAAGAAACACGGTTGTTCCGTACTGTTTGGCCGGATTTGGCATCTTACCATTACGGTTAAAAAGCCATGAGTGGTACGCGCCAACAACGTGCAGTGGTTCCAAGGACAAGAACCCTCCCAACAGCGGCCGAGCTCCGCCCAAATGAGAAATACTGGGGTATTGTCAAGCGGAACCTAAGAAGACCCAAAAAAACTGCAAAGGACGAGCCAGCAGTTTTCAAGGCAACTTTGGCTTTCTGACGGCGAAGAACGGTGGACAAGGTGGCTGTACAAAATCTGATGGCAGTGTCAAGTGAGGGCCCAGCAATCGGATTGGAAAAGCGAAAGCCTAATGAATATTTTTTCCTGAATTTTATACTAATTGAACTTTGAAAAGAAATTTTAATTTGATTTTTTAAATAAACGATTTCAGCGATTTACACGTGCGTTTTCTCTTTGACCAAATTTTTGACCGTATCACCCTTTATTATGGCCCACTAACAACCATACCAAAATTTTGCAAAATTTTATTTCTATAGAAAATTTTGTCATATCATTTATAAACAATAAAAATTTTTCAAGATTTTTATTTCTATTCAAGCAGAATTTGTAAATAATTTTATTCTATAGAAATTTTTTCAAATTTTTTATTTTTATAAAAAATTTCAAAATTTTATTTCTATAGAAAATTTTGTCAATTGATTATTATACGTATTAATCGGCCTTTTTTTGTTTAATATAAATATGGACTAACTTACAATTGATGAAGACAGTGTTAAGAAAGTTTTTTAAGATTCCTTGCCATTCGCAAGTGTTACCGCAATCCCAAGTAATTCTGATGTGGATGACAGTCTTTAATACAAGTTTTCTATTGAATTCCATTGTTGGAGGCTGCATAAGAATTCGCCTGGCCGAACTTACGGCCGTATATACTTGTTATTTTGAAGTATCTATTATATTTAGAAACCGTTTATGTGTTTATACATTAATAGTTTTTTTATGCCAAAGAGAAAGTGAACCTACCATGAAAGAAAATATAAGTTTATTTTAAAATTTAAGCTAACTTTCTCAATTTAGGAATTTTTTTTTAAACAATAAAATTGTTTCTGTTTATTAAAGAATAAAATTACATATTTTTGAAACTTAAAATATCTTCTTAGGCGCGTACGAAGTTCAATACAGGCTTACATTTTAGTAAAATGTACTCATTGGCGAGACTTATGAATTCAATTTAAACCAAACTTTTCTCCATTTTAGGAAAATATGAACTATTTTATTATCAGTAGTACACTTGTCACGTCATTAAAATACCAAAAAAATAATCAAATAAGAAACATTACGCTCACATATGGACAAAATTTAAACTAAAAATCACAATTAAAATATTTCATGAAACTAAAAAAGTTCAATTTGTCATTAGAGCCCTTTTTGAGTGTAGACTTTGAGCTTTTATATGTCAGCTCCAAATGTCTTTATTTTAAAGAACAGCATCTTTGGCACTCAAAATCAATACAAAATTCCTTAAGGAGGTTAAAATCTTAGATCCAAGTAAACTTTTCTATACCCTGTTCCACAGTGTGTTAGTGCATATGTTTGTAACAACCTGAGAAGGAGACGAGATAGATACATGGTGTCTTTTCGGCAATAATGCTCAGGGTGGAAATAGGGTCTCTGAGGTCGATATAACCATGGTCCGTCTGTCGTCCGGTTTCGTCCGTCTGTCTGTGAACTCATTTTTTTGTGAATCAAAGTCTAGTAGCAATTTAAGGTCAATCGCTTCAAATTTTCACCATGTTCCTAATTGGGTCAGAATAGAACCCTATTAATTTTTGGAAGAAATCGGTTCAGATTTTAGATATAGCTCCCATATTATAATCTTTCGCTCCGAATATGCACTAATATGGACAGCACCAGATGAGTTTTTATACCGATTTGAAATTTTGTACAAACATAACACTTTTGTCGTATATAAAAGTGTACAAAATTTAATTGAATCGGTTTCAGTTAGAGTTTAGCTGCCCATATATATCTTCGCCGATACTGGACTTATTGGCCAGAGCCAGATTGGTTCGATTTGGTTGAATTTGCACTAGGATACAATTAGTAGTATAGTCAAGTGCTGCAAAATTTGATGAAATTCGGTTCAGATTTAGATATAGCTCCCATATATATCTTTCGCCCGATATGCGACTAATTTGGTTCCTAAAAGCCATCGGATTTTTGGCCCAATTTGTTGAAATTATTGCACAAGGAGTTAGATTTAGCATTGTAGCTATTGCGTGCCAAAATTTAGTTTGCAAATCTGATTCAGATTTAGATAGGGCTCCCATATATATCTTTTCAGCCCGATAGGTGGACTAATATGTCCTAGAAAAAAAAAAGCCAGTAGTTTTGGCCCAATTTGTTTGAAATTTTGACTAGAGTAGATTAGTAGTGCAGTTAAGTGTGCAAAATTTTGATTAAAATCGGTTCAGATTTAGATATAGCTCCATTGATATATCTTTCGCCCTATATGGACTAATATGGTTCTAATAGCCAGAGTTTTGTTCCATTCATGGTTTGAAATTTTGCACAGGGAGTAAATGTAGCAGCCTATTGGTCGCCAATTTGATTGAAATCGGTTCAGATGGATTTATATTAGCTCCATATATATCTTTCGCCCGATTTAGACTTATATGACCACAGACTGCATTTTTTACTCGATGGTTAGTTCGAAATTTTGCACAGAGGAGTAGGAATTAGCATAGCTGCAGCTATGTGTGCCCAGATTTGGTTGAAATCGCGTTACAGTTTTAGATATAGCTCCATCATGATATGTTTTTTCTATTTCGACAAAAATGGTCAAAAATACAATCATTTTCCTCTGTTAAATCGCCCTGCTGTAGTCGACAAGTTTAAATAGGACTAGTAATTTCCTATATCTCAATACTAAATATATATATATATAATATTATATATTATAATATATTATATAATATATATATATTATATATATAATATATATATATCCCTTTTCCGCCTATATGCCGATCCACGTGATAGATTTTCCTAAATTTTTGAATTCTGTTATTTATGTGTACATAGAACATTTTAAAATTATTAAGTTTGTTCAATTCTGATCCTGTATCCTTTTTCAGGATACGCACAATTTGTTGCAGTCCGCTAAATTCCCGGTTAAAAGTCCGGACCGTAAAAAATATCAAAAAAACTCAAAATAATCACGAAGTACTTTTGCATACTCAATATTTAATATGTTTTTTTATTGTTGAAAACACTTGTTTGATTGAAATATTCCACAATTTAAATAATTTTAATTTATTTGCAAAGTACTTCTTCCACTTCATTTTTACAAATGCGCAAAGTACACTGCTGAAACTACAAAATTAATAGGAAAAGCAAATATTTATAACGGTTCTTTCACATTCTTAGACAAGAGAGAGCCATATACAAATTTATTGTTTGCCGCTTTATCGCAGTACGTCATAGTATTAAAGAAATTATAGAGTCCTTAAACTTACCCGCACAATTGTGCGTACACGGTCGCGAAAGGGATATTTATTAAAATATATATTATATATATTATTATATATATGTATATTATATATTATATATATTATACTAATATATTATAATATTATATATATATATATATATATATATATTTATATATTATATATATATATATATATATATTATATATATATATATTATAATATATTATATATATATATATATATATTATATTATATATATATATATATCATAATATAGTATATATATATTATATATATATTATATATATTATATATATATATATTATATGATAATATATATCGAGCGATAATCATAAAAAATACTTTTGCGAAGTTTTCCTTAAAATTGCCTTCAGATTTCAAATGTTTCCCAATTTGTCTTACTAACATATGGATCTGTAAATTTGGGACCCACAGTACCAATTCATTACAAGAGTATTGAATCTGTACAGAAGCAATTTTTACTGTTTTGTTTACGTCGAAATAACTGGACACCTGAAACCTTGCCGTCTTACAAAGACTATCACTTCTCAAATTACCTATACTGAAAAGTAGACGTACCATGCTGAATATGTTTTACGGTTGATGTTATTAACGGTAGATTTAAATATGTCTTCCGTCTTAACAGTATATCGTTCAATATACTTTCAAGTACTTTCGTACGATCCTGTTCGCCGATTATGCATTGAATTTAATAAATACTATTAATTTTTCGACCTGTCTGAGGATAAATATACTATAGAGAAAAATTTAACATTATTATTAATTACTTAGGCATAAGATACCACTTTGTATATATTGTAGTATAGCAGTTTTAGTCTGTAAGGATTACTCCATGGACGAATAATAAAAAAAAAAATGTATGTGAAAATTAATTCTAACGAAACATATAAAAAATCAGAATACTATATAATATCTGTATTGTTGCCAGAGCATGAATAACATAATATTCTTCCACTAAAAAAGGTTTTAAATATAATAAAATATAATTATATTTATTTTATATAAATATAATTATATTTATTACATTTAAAAACATCGATTTTGAACTAATGTATTATATTTTTAGTTATATTCTATCAACCTATTTTTGGTTTTTATATGTTATTAATTAATAAAAGTACAAAATGTTTATAAAATGTTAAAGGTTTCTCAATAAATAGACTGAATTTTAAATGGCTTAAATAATTTCCCTACAACAAAAATGGGAAGTATTTCGTCAAATATTTCTTTTTAAGAGCATCCCGGGATCCTCCATCAATATTTTCACTTCCGATGAAATTCTTTGAGACCAGTCTTAGAAAATGAGCTTTGGCGGTTTTAAGTCAAAATTTAAAAAAAAAAAAATAGAAAATCACCAAAAAATAAAAAAATTAGTTCCAAATATATAATTTTTATACCGAAACATATGGAAAAAAGTTTTTTTCGTCCGTGTATTTTTTAACCCAATTTCACTAAAACATTTATTAATTTGCCGAAGGAAAATAGTGTTAATTTAGGGGCTATTTCAACAGCATAAAATCAATATGTTAGGAACACTGAAAACAAGCATGTCCGGTTCCAAAGATTTTCTCTTTAGCTAATGATTTTGGTATTGATTTCGATCTACAGAAGCGGAGAATTGAAGTAAGGGTACATAAGGACACAATTCTCTTTGAATTTGAGTTTTACGAACTTGAATTTAGGAAACAATTTTTAATTTATTCGTTTTTCAGATTTTTTCTTTAAGTGCTATTAATGACCTTTAAAACGTGTTAATGACAACATAAACAAATTACAGAAATATAACAGCAGACTTTTTTCTACGTGTTGTATTTTTGACGAGAATAGCTTGTCACATTTGCTTCAAGTTCAAGTGGACATTCCTGAATGTGACGTCATCTGACACCTACTCGATGTTAATGAAAACAAACTCTCGTTTTACTGGTATTACTCCATCGAATTTTTTGTCCGTTACAATTACACGCGTTTGTTTTTGCAAATGATCCCACATAATAAATATAAAAAAATTATTTTTTGTTCCATAGTTCTAAACTGTTATTCCTGTTGTAATTCTCCATATTTAATGATACCACTTGAAGTTGCTTCCTTCTAATGGCCAGTTAAATTAACATAAAATACAAGAGGCTGGTTAAAACAGTGCTGGCGCTTTATGAAAAATTAGTGAAGTAAGATTTTGGAAAAAGTGGAGTAAGATTGAATAAAAATGACAGTAGTCCGTCTGCTGAAAATCACGCTAACATCGAAACGAAAGAAGCTATCGACTTGAAAACTTGGCAAGCAATAGTAGTTGTTATTGAGTAGGTCGAATGTATTACAAATGGGCCAATATCGGTCCACTTTTACGTAATAAGCCCGCCATATAAACGGAACCCACAAATTTTGGCTTGCGGGGACTGCTAAAGAGAAGCAAAATTTCATCCGAATCCAAGCTGAAATTTGTTAGCACTGGCTTCAGCAATACGATCTCAGTAAACAACCATGCAAAATCATTTGGTCCCACATCGGTCCATGAATTCACATATAGCCGCCCATATAAACTGATCCCCCGATTTGGCTTGCCGGAGCCTCTAAGAAGAACCAAATTTCATACCAGATCCGGCTTGAAATTTGGTACATGTGTTTATTAGTAAGGGTCTCTAACAACATATGCCACCGTGGTAGCAATGGTGTAGCAATGCCTGCCTTGCATACACAAGGTCGTGGGTTCGATTCCTCTACGACCGAACAACAAAAAGTTTTTCAGCCGGTAGGATTATCCCAGCCTCAGTAAATGTCATGGGTGACATTTCTGAAGGTTCAAAGCTTCTACGTAAAGTGTTTTCACTTCAATGGGAACGCACGTTCGCCGACTCGGCCTTATAAAAAAGGAAGTCGCCTTGTCATTGAGCTAACATGGAAATTCGGGCAGCACCAGTGATAAGAGAGAAGTTCATCCACTGTGGTGATAACCAATGGACTGATAGTCTAAGTGAAGCCTGAAATACATTCAGGCTTGCCACATAACCTAACCTATACTAAACCTAACAACTATGCTAAAAAGGTCCACATCGGTTAATAATTCAATGATTAAAACCGCTATGTTCATCGTAATTAAAGAATATGGAAAATACAATTAGGTATATATGGGGAAAAATTTTAAAAATTTGAGGCAGTAAACAAAAAGTGAAGCAGATTTTTTGGAAAGAAGATGACCAAAGTAAAATTTTGTGAAAAGAAAGCACAATACTTCGATGAAGTAATAAAGCGGCAGCCACTCGTGGTTGTAATTAGCAAAGATTATTGTGGGGACAAGCTTTGAAGGGAGGATATCTAAAAACATCTTCCATCCGCTGCATAATTTTTTCAAATAACAGCCCAATGCGCCTGCTACGAGGCTTTAAGAACAAAGAGATATTTTTAGAATATCCTCCCTTCAAAAGCATGTCCCCCACAATAATCTTTGCTAAAACCAGCAGTGCTGGCCGCACTAACTTCAATCGAAGTATTTTTGCTTCATTATTCAACAAAATTTACTTCGTCAATCTTCCTTCTTTCCAAAATCTGCTTCACTTTTGTCTGCTCCAAATTTTTAAAATTATTTCCCCATAATTACATAATTGTTTTTCCTATTCCCTTTAAATACGATGAACATAGCGGGGTTTTAAATCATTGAAATTAATTAACGTCGATGTGGACCAAATTTTTGTCCATAGTTGTTAGGTTAAGGTTAGTTAGGTTATGTGGGCAGCCTGATGTAATCAGTACTCACTTAAGACTATTCAATCCATTGGTGATTTATTCCCCCCACCCGAACAGTGGTGAAACTCTCTCTATCACTGATGCCTGCCCGAATTCCACGTTTACTCATGACAAGGGACCTCCTTTTTATAACCGCCGAGTCCCGAACGGTCGTTTCCACATTGAAAGGATAACCACTTAGAAGAAGCTTTGAAACCCTCAGAAAATTCAACCAGCGATTACTGAGGTGGGATAATGCCACCGACTGAAAAACTGTTTGTGTCGTCGTTAGCAGGAATCGTAACCCACGACCTTTGTGATGCAAGGCGGGCATGCTAACCATTGTCATCCAGCGGTTGGCATATTGTTAAGAGACCATATTACTTACACCAATGTATCCTCACAATTTCAAGCCGGGATCGGATAAATTTGGTTCTCTTACAGGCCCGGCCAAGCGCAAATCGGGGATCAACGTTTATTATGGGGCTAATGTAATTATGGAACCGATGTGGACGCAAATTTTGCATGTGTTGTTAGAGATCGTAATGTCTGAAGCCAATGTACCAAAAATTCAGCTTGGATCGATGAAATTTGCTTCTCCTTAGAGTCACCCGCAAGCCAAAATTTGTGGCCCTGTTTATATGGGGGCGCTATACCGTAAAGAAGTGACCGATATGGCCGCAATTTGTAAATACCCAATCCGACCTAACATCAAAATAACAACTACTTGTGCCAAGTTTCAAGTCGATAGCTTCTTCGTTCGGAGTTAAAGCGTGATTTAGCAAGACGACACTTCAATTTTATTCAATCTACTCCACTTTTTTCACAAAATCTACTTCACTCAATTTTCACTAGCGGCAGCACTGTTAAACCAGCCTCTTGTATATGTTAAATTAACTGGGCACATAAGAAGAAGAAGCAACTTCAGATGAGATCACTAAATATGGAGAATTACAACAGAAAACAAGTTTAGAACTATGAACAAAAATATTTTTTTTTATTTATTATGTGGATCATTGCAAACAACGTGTAATGTAACGACAAAACATCGATGAGTAAACCATAAAAACGAGAGTTTGTTTTCATTACTATCGACGTGAGTGTCAGATGACGTCACATTCAGGAATGTCCACTTGAACTTGAAGCAAATGTGACAAGCTATTCTCGTCAAAAATACAACAGTAGAACCTGTAATCTGTATTTTATTCAAACAGAAAGTCATTAATAGCACTTAAAGAAAAAATCTGAAAACGAATAAATTAAAAATTGTTTCCTAAATTCAAGTTCGTAAAACTCAAAATTCAAGAGAATTGTGTCCTTATGACCCTTACTTCAATCTCCGCTTCTGTAGATCGAAATCAATACCAAACAAATTAGTTAAAAGAAGAATCTTTGGAACCGAACATGCTTGTTTTCAGTGTCTCCTAACATATGATTTAATGCTGGTTGAATAGCCCTAAATAACACTATTTCTTCGCAAATTAATAAATGTTTTAGTGAAATTGGGTTAAAATACCACGGACGAAAAAAACTTTTTTTCATATGTTTCGGTATAAAAATTATACATTTGGAACTCAATTTTTTAATTTTTTGGCGATTTTCTATTCTTTTTATACCTTCCACAATAGGATGGGGGTATATTAACTTTGCCATTCCGTTTGTAACACATCGAAATATTGCTCTAAGACCCCATAAAGTATATATATTCTGGGTCGTGGTGAAATTCTGAGTCGATCTGAGCATGTCCGCCCGTCCGTCTGTTGAAATCACGCTAACTTCCGAACGAAACAAGCTATCGACTTGAAACTAGCACAAGCAGTTTCCGCGAAATTGGTACATGGTGTTATATATGCTCTCTACAAACCATGCAAAATTGGTCCACATCGTCATAATTTATAATGCCCCATATAAACCGATCCCGATTTGCATCGATGCCTCTAAGAGAAAAAAATTCATCATCGTGAAATTTGTACTGGGTGTTATATATGGCTCTAACAACCAATGCAAAAATTGGTCCACATCGGTCCATAATTATATATAGCCCCCATAATAAACCGATCACCAGATTTGACCTCCGAGCCTCCTTGGAGACCAAAATTCGATCTGTATTCAGTTGAAATTGTACGTGATGTTAATATATGGCCTCAAAAATCCCATGCAAAAAATGGTCGTAAATCGTCCCATAATTATATATAGGCCCATATATAGACCGATCCCCAGATTTGACCTCCAAGCCCCTATGGAAGAGCAAAATTCTTCCGCAATTTTGGTACATGTTAGTTATATGGGCTATCACCAACCATGCAGAATTGGTTCTATCAGCCCACCTAATTATATATATACCCATATAAACCGATCCCAGAATTTGACTTCCGGGCTCTTTTGAGAAGCAAAAATTTCATCCGGATATGCTTGAAATTTGGTACGTTGATCGAATAGATATTTTAACGAATCATTGCCAAAAGTGTCCATATCACTCCATAATCATATATAGCCATATAAACGATCCCGAGATTTGTTTTGGAGCCTCTGGAGGACAAATTCATCCGGAGTGAGTTAAATTGTACTTGATGGCTCTAGTATATTGGTCTTAACAACCATGCCTAACTAGTCCATATTCGGTTGATAGTCTATACAGTGAAAAAAAAGCATACTCGGTTCCAAAGATTTTGTCTTTACTTTAAAAAATTTGGTATTGATTCCGAGCCAAAGAAGCGGAGAATACAAGTAAGGATACTTTTAAGACACAATTCTCTTTTAAATTTAGTTTGTGACTTGCTTCTAGGAAGCAAATTTTAAATTTTTCGCTTTTCTCCAACTTTTTTTTCCTTTAAAAGTCTTAAAAAACGAGTTAGACGCAACTTTATTTTCCAAATTAGGACTCGACTTCCAGTAGAATATTATGCTAATGTTTGAAGTAAAAAACTTCTTTAAAATAAAGTTTTGAAAAACATGTCCTATATTTGAACGATTTTTTGCTTTGTAGTCAAGATGCCAAAAAGACAACAATATTTAAAGACAATTTCATTAAATTTAAAGAATTTTTCTGAATTATTAAAGTCAAGTTGACCTTAGCCTATAAATTTTTTCTTTCATGTTAAGATGCCCATTTTTAAGTCAAATCACTTAATTATAAAGACAATACGACTTCATTGAAAAGTTTATCGACTTTTGGACAAGGAAAATAACTTTTATTTTAGAGAAATGCGTCTTCTAGCTAAGCAAAATTTGTATTCGTTATTTAAAGACATGAAATCTTTGACCTCACGACAAATTATTTTTTCAGTGTATATATCCTCGAGATAAATCGATTTCCCATCAGCACAAAAAATTGGTCCATATCAAGTTTCATAATGTAATATAATAGCCCCCATAAATAAGCGACCTCCAAATTGTCAATTTCTGGCTCTAACGTAACCGTGCAAAAAAGTTCCGATAATCGAATTCGTAATTGATTTTGAAGACTTAATACACATAAACTTTTTTGTCTAAATATACCACGTATGGACTAATCTCACAATTTAGTGAAAAAACGATGTTAAGAAAGTTTTAAGAATTAACCAAACAAACCCAAATATTTCGATGGGATGACAGTCTATATTCGTAGAAGTTTCAACGCAATCCATGGTGGAGGACAATAAGAATCGTCCTGGCACGAAAACTTACGGCCCGTAATACTTGGTTTAAATTTTGACTTTAAAACCGCCAAAAGCTCATTTCTTAAAGACTGGTCTCAAAAGAATTCCATTCGGAAAGAACAAAAAAAAATCAATGGGAGGATCCATATTATTTATATTTGAAACCTCTTTTAAGTGGAAAAAAATTTTATGTTATTCATGATATGCAACAATACAGATATTATTATAAGTATCTGTTTTTTATGTTTCGTTAGAATAAATTTCACAATACATTTTTATTATTATTCATCCTATTTTTTGAGTAATCCTTACATACTAAAACTGTTATTACTACAATATATACAAAAGTGGTAAATCTTATGCCTTCAGTTATATAATAACAAGTGTTAAATTTTTTTCTCTATATAATAAGTTTACCCTCATAACAGATCAAAAAATGTAATAGTATTGTTTATTAAATTCAATGCGCATAATCGGCGACAGAAATCGTACGAAAAGAACTAAATGCGAAGCGAGTTCAAAATTAAGAAAAGTAAAAGGTCTTAACGGTAATATTGAACGTAATATATCTGTTAAAAGGAT
>PGFW01006857.1:1548-12215 GCA_003123925.1 Haematobia irritans
AAAAATTTTACAAAATTTTCTATAGAAATTCAAATATTTGACCAATTAATTTTCTATGAAAAATCAAAAAAAATTTTGACAAAAAATTGCTATGTGGAATAAATTTTGCATTTTTAAATAAAATTGTTGACATTCAATAGAAATGATTTAACAAATTTTCTATAGAAGTAAAATTTTAGACAATTTCTATAGAAATAGACTTTGACAAAAATTGTTCTAAAGATACATAAAATTTTAGAAAAATTTCTATAGGAAATAAAATTATTAACAAAATTTTTTTAAAATAAAATTTTGACGGGAAATTTTTGTGCTATAGAAATCAAATTTTGACAAAATTTTCATAGGAAATTAAAATTTTGAATTCTTAGAAAAAATTCTGAGATTTCTATAAATAAATGTTGAGAATTTCTATAGAATAAAAATTTCAATGCAAATTTTCTATAGATAAAATTTTGACAAAATTTTCTATATAAAAATCGCAAAATTTTCCATAGAAATAAAATTTGAAAATTTTCTACAGAAAAAAATTTTGACAAAATTTTTCTAATAGAAATAAATAATTTTGACAAATTTTCTATGAAATAAATTTGACAAAATTTTCTATAGAAATTTTCAATTTTTGAAAAAAAAAACATTCTTATAGAAATAAATTATGGCAAAATTTTTTTTGAAATAAAATTTGACAAAATTTTCTATGAAATAAAAATTTTGACAAAATTTTCTATGGAAATAATAAAATTTTGACAAAAATTTCTATAGAAATAAAATTTGTTCGAAAAATTCTATAGAAATAAAATTTTGCAAAATTTTTATAGAAATAAAAATTACGAAAAATTTTCTATAAAATAAAATTAAACAAAATTTTCTATAGAATAAAATTTTGACAAAATTTTCTATAAGAAATAAAATTTTGCAAAAATTTCAATAGAAATAAAATTTTTTTAATAAATATTTTCTACAGAAAAAAATTTGACAAAATTTTCTATAGAAATAAAAATTTTGACAACATTTTTATGAAAATTTCAAAATTTTGACTAAAAATTTCTACAAAATTCTTATTTTCTAAAAAAATTGCCTTGAATTTATTCGATAAAAAAATTTTGTCAAAATTTTTGATTTCTTATAGAAAAATTGCAAACTTATTTCATAGAAAATTTTCAATAGCAAAATAAAATTTATAGTAAGCAGGAAAATTTGACAATTTTATAGGAATAAAATTTTGACAAAATTTTTATCTGAAAATAAAATTTTGACGAAAATTTTCTATCTGGAAATCAAAAATTTTGGAACAATATTTTATAGAAATTAAAATTTTGAAAAATTTTTTAGTAATAATTTGGAAAATATTTTCTAAAACAGTTCAAATTTTTTTGAAAATTTTCTATCAAATAATAATAATATTTTACAATTATAGAACATATTGTATAGTAGAAATAAATTATGAAAAATTTTTTATAAATAAAAAAAAATTTCCCAGAAAATCGTTCTATAGAAATAAACATTATTTTCAACAAAATTTTTCATAGAATAAAATTTTGACAACAATGTCATAAAAATAAAATTTTGGCAAATTGTTCCATAGAAATAAATTTGAAACTTTCTTCTACAGAAAAAAAAAAATGTTGACAAAATTGTCTATTAGAAATTAAAAATTTTGAACAACATAATTTCTAATAGAAATAAAATTTTTGACCAAATTTTCTATGGAAATACAATTTAATTTAAAGTTTTCCTATAGAATTAAATTGATAAACTCTTTGACAAAATTCTCATTAAGAAATACAAAAATTTTACTAAAATAATTCCTATAGAATACTTAAACATTTTGAGTAAAATTTCCTATAGAGAAGAAACTATTGGCATAAATGTTCCTTGCAAAAATAAAAATTTTGACGAAAATGTTCTAAAATCTATTGGCAAATTCTATCGATACAATTTTCTACATAAACTTTCTAAGAAATAAATGTCGACGAATAACAATTTCTAAATTTAGAAATAAAATTTGAAATAATTTTCTCATAGCAATAAAATTTTGAAAAAATTTCCTAAAGAAATAAAATTTGTACAATTCCACTGAATAATTTATAGAATTATTAAATGAATTTATGAAAAATTTTCTATAGAAATAAAATTTATAAAATTGTCTATAGTTGTAATGAAATTTTTTTATAGATCAGAAGTAAAATTTTGACGAAAAATTTCCTATGGAAAAAATTTTAATAAAATGTTTCTTAAAGAATGTGCTAATTTCTCGATAAATAAAATTTCCAAAATTTATTTGTCACAGAAATAAAAATTTTGATGCAAATTTTTCTAGACATTTGACAAAAAAAATTTATGACAAAATTTTGCTATAGAAATTTTAAGTACAACTTTGACAAAAATTTTCTATTGGAATAAAATTTTTAAAAAATTTCTTCAAAAAATTTGGAAAAAATTTTATGAATAAAATATGCGCGTATAGAAACAACATAAGCAAAAATTCTTGAAATAAAATTTTGACAAAATTTCGTTTATTTAGAAATACAAATTTTGACGAATTTTCTGTATAGAAGTAAATTTTTACAAAAATTTCTACAGAAATAAAATTTTGACAAAATTTTCTATAGAAATAAAATTGTTGTGTTTTTTTATTTCAGCTTAAAACCATACATTGACTAAACTACAAGAGTAGCTTAACCAACAGAGGAAAAGAATGTTTGTCAAATTTATTTGGCAAAGCCCTATAGACTGCAAGATGGTTGGATGGACGCACGTTTCGGAATTACCACATTCCTCATCAGCATCCTCTACTTGCAGCAAAACTATCAACCAATTATCAGAATAAATTCAGGCAGTTTATTAAACCCAACAAAACCACACTTGAACCCTCCGAAAAAAGGTTTTACATTGATAGCCGGCTTATGCCGAAATAAATTCGAAACAAACATATCTCTTTTCCTATGCCACTGTCAAATCATCGATTTGAATTCACATGGCTGGGTTTTATTTTATGTGCGTTTGCTTCTTTAACCCATTTGTCTATTAGCGTATGGGGGTATATAAATTTGGACAAACATTCTATTTCCTCGTTTGGTTAGCTACTCTTGTTAGTTAGTCAATGTTATCGGTTATTAAGCTATGAAAGTAAAATTTTGACAAAAATTTTCTATAGAAAAAAAAAATTGAAAACATCTTTCTATAGAAATAAAAATTTTGACAAAATTTCTATGGAAATCAAAATTTCTATCGGAATTTGCAAAAATTTACACACATTTTTCCCTATAGAAATCAAAATTTTGACAAAAATTTTCTCTAGAAGAAATTTTTCAGAAAATTTTCAATAGAAATAAAATTTTTGACGAAAATTTCTATAGAAATAAAATTTTGACGAAAATTTCTTTATAGAAATAAAATTATTGCGCAAAATTTTTTGTTAAAAATTTTTGACGAAAATTTCTATGGAAATCAAAATTTTGACAAAATTTCTTATAGAAACAAAATTTTTGTCGAAACATTCTTATTTAGCAAATAAAATTTCAGAAAAATTTTTATAGAAATCTAAAAATTCCAGTAAAATTGTCATAGAAATAACATATTCAAAAAATTTTCTTATAGAAGTAAAATTTTGCGCAAAATTTCTGTAAAAACAATTTTTTGGCAAAATTTTCCATAGAAATAAATTTTGAGAAAATTTTCACAGTAAAAAAAAATTTGACAAAATTTTTCCTTAGAAATTAAAAATTTGACAACCATTTTTTCATGGAAATCAAAATTATGACAAATAGTTCTTATGGAAAATACAATTTTGAAAAAAATTTTCCCATTAGAAATCAAAATTTTGATTAAATTTTGACAAAATTTTCTTATAGATAGAAATTTTTCAGAAAAATTTTCTATAAAATAAAATTTTGACAAAATTTCTTATAGAAATAAAATTATCGCCAATTTTTTTTTTTTTGAAATAAAATGTGACGAACATTTTCTATTTTTGACAAAAAAAATATTTGACAAAAATTTTTTTGACAAAATTTTTCATAGAAATAAAATTTTGACAAAATTTTCTATAGAAATAAAAATTCCAGAAAATTGTCTATAGAAACAACATATTCAACAAATTTTCTATAGAAGTAAAATTTTGACAAAAATTTTCTATAAAAATAAAATTAAGGCAAAAATTTTTTTCGTGAAATTAAAATTTTAACGAAAAATTTCTATGGGGGAAATCCAAATTTGACAAAATTTTCCTATAGAATAAAATTTTGACGAAAAATTTCTATAAGAAAATAGAATTTTTGCCGAAAATTTTCGTATAGAACTAAAATTTTCTATTTAGAAATAAAATTTTGACAAAATTTCTATTAGATAAAATTTTTCAGGAAAATTTTTTCTATAAGAAATTATAATTTGTGACAAAATTTTCTATAGTCTGATTTTGGTTCACAGAAAAAATAAATTATTTAGAGAAATGCGTTTTCTATTGCTAAGAAAAACTGCTATTCGTATTTGTTAGGTTAGGTTAGGTTTGGCAGCCCGATGTATCAGGCTCACTTAGACTATTCAGTCCATTGTGATACACCACATGTGGTGAACTTCTCTCTTATCACTGAGTGCTGCCCGATTCATGTTAAGCTCAATGACAAGGGACCTCCTTTTTATAGCCGAGTCCGAACTGGCGTCCACATTGCCAGTGAAACACTTAGAGAAGCTTTGAAACCCTCAGAAATGTCACCAGCATTACTGAGGTGGGATAATCCACCGCTGAAAAACTTTTTGGTGTTCGGTCGAAGCAGGAATCGAACCCACGACCTTGTGTATCCAAGGCGGGCATGCTAACCATTGTACCACGGTTGGCTCCCATTCAACATGTCTCAAGATGCGTTACATTTAGTGTTTTTGAACGAGAGACATCGTTTTATTTGAAGAAGGTAAAAAGTCACATGTGACGTTGTGCAAAAGTAATTTTCTCAACACGTTAACAAGCTAAAACCGTCTTTTCTCAAATTTCATTTATGTTTCACACATTTCACACTTAATTTAGTTAACAAGAATTATACAAAAATTAAATTTAAATTTTTCCCTTTAAAAATTTCAGTTTCTTTAAACATAATTCAAATGAGTAAACTTTCCATTTGGGGCCATTCTATTTGAAATTCATGAAAACCACCATTACCAAACGCGAACGTAACAACCATCATTGATTACCATTTTTTTTTTAATTAATGCACTGATTTCCTTGTACAAAGGCATCTGTTTCTCATTTTTCCCGCAAGTATATTCCACTGGCATACCATTGTTTCATATCAAAATCGTCTACAACTCACACATCCTTTAGAGAAGATTACTTACCTGTTCCACCCTTTTCAAATCCTGACTAACTAAGGATATTTCATAGGCGGGCTTTAGTATTAATGAATTTTTTGACATGTTTACAACGTAATTAAAGTTGGACGTTGCAACAACTGCCGAAAAAAAATACAACAAAGCAAGAATTAACCATATCTATTCATCCATTGCAACCAACCAAGCAAACAATCATCGTTCATTGTGAGTGTTCATTATATCGGTTATTGCGTATAAAATGTTGACACTCATGGTAAATTAGCCATGCAAAATATCAAAAGCTTATTACATAAGGTTAAACGGATTGCGTAAAAACGGAAATTGATTGGAATGGCTATGGGATTTTCAAATGGCAGTTTATCTATCCAGGAGATGACGTAAGGCTAGGAGCAACGAGTGGGAGGTAAAGAGCCTGATTAGTGATGAGAGTTAATTTTTAGCGAATGCTGATTAAAATATTCGAGGTTCATCACACAAATAAGATACAAATTTTCTTGTAACAATTAGTCTTCACCTGCCGGGGCTTTCGAAGCGAATCAAATTTATATTGAAAACGACAAGAGAATAGAACTCTCGATTTTCTAATGGCGATAGAGAGATTTGAGACCCCGTTAATAGGCATCATAACAGGCACGGACATAAACACATTTGAAAGCACATGGTAGAAATTGGTTAATGACTGATGATATTGATGTAAAGATTGCGTTGCCTGAACCACGGTTGCTTAAAATTTTGTCAAAATTTTATTTCTTTTAATTTTAGAAAATTTTCTCAAAATTTTATTTATAGAAAAATTTTGTTTCAAAATTTTATTTTTATAGCTAAAAATTTTGTCAAAAATTTTATTTCTATTAGCAAAACATTTCTCAAAATTTTATTTCTATAGAAAATTTTGTCAAAATTTTATTTCACTAGAAATTTGTCAAAATTTTTTTCATAGAAAATTTTTAAAATTTTATTCTATAGAAAATTTTGTCACAATTTTATTTTCTATAGAAAATTTTGTAAAATTTTATTTCTATTAGAAAATTTTTTCAAAATTTTTATTTTCATAGAAAATTTTGTCAAAGAAAAATTTTTCAAAATTTTATTCCTGGAAAAACTTTTCGAAAATTTTTATACTATAGAAAAATTTGTAAAATTTTATTGCTATAAAAAATTTTGTCAAAATTTTATTTCTATAGAAAATTTTGTCAAAATTTTATTTCTATAGAAAATTTTGTCAAAATTTTATTTCTATAGAAAATTTTGTCAAAAGTTTGTTAATTTTTGTACATAAATAATTTTGTCAAAATTTATTTTTATAAAAATTTTGTCAAAATTTTATTTTTATAATAGAAGTTTTGTCATAATTATTTTATAGAAATACTTTGTCAAAATTTTTATTTCAAAGAAAAGTTGTCAAAATTTTATTTTCAGTAGAAAATTTTGTTCAAAATTTTTTATTTTATAGAAGATTTTTGTCAAAGGAAGTTCTATTTCTTAATAAAAAATATTGTGAAACTTTTATTTATATAGAAATTATTTGTCAAATTTTTATTTCTATATCACTTTAGGATTTAGTAATTTTTCCAAATTTATTGTGATAAGTTTGGTTCGTAGTTTCGCTGCGAGTAGAGGATGCTGGTGAGGAATGTGGTATTTCGGAAACGACTATCCATCCAACCATCTTGCAGTCTAAAGGGTTTTGCGAAAATAAATTTGACAAACATAATTTTCCTCTGTTATTTGAACTACTCTTGTGGTTTAGTCAACGCTTGGGTTTAAGCTGTGATCACAACAAAAATAACAAATTAAAAATTTCAAAATTTTACTGTGTTATTTCTATTTCTTAAGAAAAATTTTTTCAAAATTTATATTTCTATAGAAAATTTGTCAGCGATATTATTTCTTTATTGGAAATTTTTGGGTGAAAATGTGTATGTTCACAAAGAAGTTCGTCCAATAATTTATTGAAAATTGATATGAAATATCAAAAATTTTGCCTACATAGTGGTGAAAGGTATAATGTTGGCCCGCCCGACTTCGGACCGTCTACTTGTTTTCTTCTTGACTTTGAAAACAACACTTTTGCCAAACATAAAAATTGTTTGTAAATAATGTCTGGAAAAATAACGTGGTTGCGCAAACAAACACCTTCTCCTAGGGGTTTACTGGTCTCGCAAAAATACTTTACTCGTTTCATTCTCCCTGCAAATGATTTCCTTGACTTTGATTTTGTTGCTAGTAATTGTTTTGAATATTTTAATGTTGCGCAGATTTGAGAGGATAATAGCCTTCAAGAACTTCGTGTGAGGCCATTTTAATTAAGTCGTCATTTTATTTGGTAAAGTCAATTTATACTTTATCTCAAAAATGTATATGGGAAAAATCTCTTTCAAGCTATCATGTCCAGCAACTGATGCAATGAATTTTGCCAAGCGAAAAGCTTTCTTCCATCTCTTCGGGATGCGGCAGCAATTAAAGCTACGAAAAAAAAAACACAAACAGGCATGTAAAACGAACATGATTTATGGATTATGGCAATGACAATGCTGATGACAATGCTTTGACTTGTTATTAAACCCAGTCAATTGTGGTTCATTCTCCTCTTCTTCATCCAAATGTTCCGATAACAATCAACTGACATAGCTTTGTAATGTACCAAAGAACAGCTTATTCCGTAGAGCAACTTAGTTATTCGTCTTCCTTCTATGCGGTGTTTTTGCTGATTTTTCTTTCAACCAAGCGTCTTAATGTCAATACCTTTAGAAGTATTTTCAGAATGCTCGATTTTTTTGTTTTGCAGGGAGGGGAAGATATAATTTTGTTTAATTGTTCTTCCAGCAAAAAGTCAAGAAGAAATGCTGCCACAAAAAAAATCTTAGTGCAAAAACAGAATTGTATGCTCCTCTTGGTAAGATCATAATAACATAGCGTAAAAGCTTTACCATGAATGAACTGTATGAAAGTAGACGACAAATACACTGAGAGAATTTATATATAGTCCCCTAATAATCCGATCCGCAGATTTGACTTGCGATGACTTTCCGTAACCTCTAGGCGCGAGTGAGCTAAATATCACTCGACCCTGTTGAAATTTAGCAACCCATGTCAAAATGTCAATAGCGGTCCATATTATATATAGCTCCCATATAAACCGCATTTTCCAGATTTGAAGCTCTTGGAAGAGAAAATTTTATCCCGATTGCGTTTAAAATTTGGTACGTATGCTCTAGCACTGTTGCCACAATTGTGTAGAAGTTCTTGCACAAAATTTTTTTTTTAAATTCTAATAAAATTAAAAATTTTCTACTTGAAATAAAATTTTCTATAGAAATAAAATTTTGACTAAATTTGCCTACAGAAATCAATAGATTTTTACAAAATTCTACATAGAAATATAAAGTTTGACAAACATTTCTATAGAAATAAAATTTGACAAAATTTTCTTTTAGAAATAAAGTTTTGATACCAATTTTCTATAGAAATAAATTTTGTTCAAAAATTTTCTATAAAAAATAATATTTTTAGACAAAAATTTTCTATAGAAAATAAATTTTGACAAAATTTTCTATAAGCATAAAATTTTACAAAATTTTTATAGCATAAAGTTTGAAAATTTTCTATCAGAAATAAAGTTTTGACAAATTTTTTATAGAAATAAAGATGTTTGACAACATTTTTTAAAATAAAAATTATGAAAAAAATTTTATTAGAAATAAAAATTTTGACAAATATTTCTATAGAAATAAAGTTTTGATACATTTTAGAAATAAAATTTTTACAAAATATTTCTCATAGAAATTAAATTTGACAACCATTTTCTATAGAAATAATATTTCTGACAAATTTTCTTATAGAAATACATTTTTACAAAATTTTCTATTACGAATAAAGTTTTGGAGACAAATTTCTATAGAAGATTAAAAGTTTTGACAAAGATTTTTCCATAGCAAATAAAATTTTGACAAAATTTTCTATAGCAAAATAAAATTTGACAAAATTTTCTATAGAATAAAGTTTTTGACAAACATTTTCTATAGAAATAAATATTTGACAAATTTTTTTTTAGAAATAAAGTTTGATACAATTTTTCTATAGAAATAAAATTTTACAAAATTTTCTATAGAAATAAAATTTTGAAAAAATTTTCTATAGAAATAAAGTTTGACAAAACTTTATTATAAAGATTTAACAAATTTTCACAAATATGTTATATAGAAATGTTTTGAAAAAATTTTCTTAGAAATAAAAATTATTGAACAATTTTTTATAGAAATAAATTTTGACAAACATTTTTTTTTAGAAATAAAATTTGACAAATTTTCTATAGAAATAAAATTTTGACAAAATTGTCTTATAGAAATAAAGTTTTACAACATTTTCCATAGAAAAAAACAATTTTGACAACATTTCTAAGAACTAAATTTGACAAAATTTTCTTTAGAAAAAAAAGTTTGCATAAATTTTCTATAGAAAATAAAATGTTGCAACAATTTTCATAGAAATAAAATGTTGACAAAATATTAAGAACATAACTTTTTGACAAATTTTCTATAGCAATAAAATTTTTGACAAAATTTCTATAGAAATATAAATTTTGACAAAATTTTTTAGAAATAAACTTTGACATAAATTTTTTTAGAAATAAACTTCTATTCTAATAGAAATAGTTTGACAAAATTTTCTATAGAAATTAATAATTTTGACAAAACTTTTCTTTAGAAATAAATTGTTAAAAATGTTCTATAGAAATAAATTTTGACAAACTTTTTTTAGAAATAAAAAGTTTTGAACAAATTTTCTATAGAAATAAAAATTTTGACAAAATTTTCTATAGAAATAAAAATTTTGAAAACATTTTTTATAGCAATAAAAATTTGGAAAAACAATTTCTTTAGAAATAAAACTTTTTATAAATCAAATTTTTCTATAGAAATAAGTTTTGCAAAAATTACGTTAGAAATAACTTTGACAAAATTTCTATAGAAAAAAGTTTTGACAAACATTTTCCATAGAAATAAAATTTTGCAAAACATTAAATAAAATTGCAAAATTTTCTATAGAATAAAAGTTTTGACAAATTTTCTATAGAAATACAATATTCACAGATAATAGAAAAGTTTTGACAAAATTTTACTAGAAATACATTTGAAAAAAATTTTTATGAAATAAAGTTTTGACAACATTTTCTATTAGAAATAAGATTTTGAAACAATTTTCTAAGAAATAAAACATGTTACAAAATTTTCTATAAAAATTAAAATTTTTGACAAAATTTTCTATATAGAAAGTAAAATTTTGACAAAAATCATGACAAAATGTTTTTAGAAATAAATTTTGGTCCAAATTTATTTGCCTTT
>PGFW01006865.1:7038-18305 GCA_003123925.1 Haematobia irritans
AGAGAGAGAGAGAGTAACAGGTAAACAATTTCTTTTTTAAATTATCTCACATAGAAGTTAAGAAGAAGCTGCAATAAAGAAGAAATTCTGTTTGCTGACATCGAACCGTGGATGAATGGCTTATTGGAAGTTAAAGTGGCCAATTCGTGTGTGTCTTAACTTGTCTTAGGTTGTAGTATTTCTCTACCTCGATTATGAACAAACACTGGCACCTGTTGCTACTGCCACGATTACCACTGCCGCTGTTAGCGTAGCTGTTGCCTGTAGAGACATTGTAAAAAGAATGTACCTACAACAAATTGAAAGAAATGACCGCATTACTAGACCATTGGTTATCATGGACAATTCAGTTTGGCAAGAGCTTTCGTTGGAATAACACGCGCCTCAAAGGAATACTCGCGTCGTGAAACAAATTTTATAGTAAAAGAAAAGTGAAGCAAACAGAGAGAAAAAATTGAAAAGACAATAGTCGTTTAAGGAAAAGTAAAACTACTTCTATTGTAAAAGGTATTAGAGAAATGCGAAAAATATGTGACCATAAAAAATAAATTATAATGTCTTAACAAAACAAAAAATAACCTGCAACTGATTAGAATTGAAACCAAAATCTGGTTGCATATGTTAAGTCTCAGATAGGATCTGATATCAATAAAAGGATTTTTCTCAATCAAAGTGAAAGGATATCAACTTCAACAGTCAATTTATGTGTCTTACATACTATATTGAGGTATTTTGTGAGTGTTTCCATATCAGTGTACATAAATATAAGCTCCAATATCAGTGTACCCGAGGACCGTTAGCTATTGTTTTTATTCAAGTCTGGTCTCAAAAATACCAAAATACCAAACACACTATAAAATTCATACAGGACTTCACAAGAATTTCATACAAACTAAAGAACAACGTGTTTATAAATATTAAAATTATTTTCTTATCCATTATTTCAAAGACACAATATATAAGCTGTGAATTTTTGCACTTCGACATATAAAAGAACAAAAGACTTAAGACACAAACTCTTTCTAAAAGTCAATCTACCAAATAAAAGAATGTCCAAAAAATATGTAGTACAAAAATGTTACGGCAGATCACGAAGTGCTGAATAATCGAAAATAAAAGGCAATGAACTTGGTATGGAGAGACTATAAATCATTTAGGGAACCGTTCTTGGCATATTGTGTGGTTTTCAATTAACAATATAAGAAAAACTATAAACAAAAAACACTTGTTTGTACTCTTAACCCTATTTGGAGTTTCTTTTTCCATATATTAATGTAAATTATTGTCATTTTCTCCATGCACTCCGAAAGTTAAAAAAGTTGATCCACAGATTTTGACCTTTATATAACACGCAAAAGAAAATGCTTTTATCCCAAACGAAATTTTTGACCAACGAACATCGTTTGGAAATCGTTTTCGCGGTAAAAACAAATTTGTTTGGAACAATGTATAAGTATATTATTGCTGTGATATTTGTTTTTGACGTATTTTACAATTTATTAAATACAGTGAAACCTCTGAAAGGTGAAAACACACGGTCGCCTAAATTTTGTCCACCTTTGGGAGGTGTCCAGGTATAAGAGCTTAATTTTATTGTGTTAATATTGCAAATGGTTCCCTAACAACTGTCCATGTTTGGGAGGTGTCCGCTTTTCTCTTATACAGTGTCTATGTTTGAGAGGTTTCACTGTTCTAGCTTAATTCTGTAGAATTTTGACAAAACAACGTAAGTTTAATACTTTCTTAAAAAATACTGTACATTTTAAAGTTAAAATTTTTGAAAAAAATCAACAGCATACAAAATTGTATAATATTGAGTTTAAACCTTTCCTTAAATTAAAAGACACCATAGCTAATTAAATGTATTAAATACTAGCTTCAATTTTCCTGCAAAGAAATAAGTTATTTTCTCAAAAGTCCACAGAATTGTTTTAATTTCCTGGCTAATTTTATGAAATTTGGTAACATTGTGCTAATATAGTCGTTAAACAACCATGTAACTAGCGTCCATATCGGCTATTATATATAGGCCCTCAGATAAATCGATCCCCAATCCACACAAAAAATTTGGCTCCATATTTTCCAAGTTCATTAATGTATCATAGCCCCAATATAGCACCCCCATATTTCAAAATTCTGGCCTCTACGCTACAAAAAGTCCATATCGGATTCGTAATTATTTGCAGACTTAACTATACATAACTTTTTTGTCAATAAAACCATGTTAATGCGACTAAACCAACAATTTAGGAAAACGAATGTTAGAAGTTTTAAGATACCACAACCAAGTAATTCGATTTGGATGATAGTCTTTCGTAGAAGTTTCTACGCAATCCATGTGGTGGTACATAAATTCGGCCTGGCCGAACTTGCGGGCCGTATATACTTTGTTTTTATTAAATTTTAGTACGAATCATCGAAATTTCGTCCTCTGCCTACACTTTACATAGTTTGAAATACTAAACGATGTTTATCGAAATATTGTATAATAAATGTATTAATTAACAAAAATCGTAAAAACGACATTTATTAAAAGGACCTTCAAGCCAAAAAATAATAATAACAATAAATTAGAACAAACAGCTGTCAGTAAAACTAATGCTACTTTGGATTTTGGCATTGAGAAAAATTTAAAAAAAAATTTCTTTAAATTGTTTTATTTTGAACAACTTCTTGGATTTAGAGATAAAAATTCTTCGAAAATATTGGTTAAGATTTATTTAAAATAATTTCGAACTTTATTACAATAAAGAACATTTTTTAAGAAGCAAGTTTGGCTTTAAGGAGAGAAATGACCACCAAAGAATTTGAATAGTCTAATTGAGCCTAAAACAAGTAATTACGACCGTAAGTTCGGCCAGGCCGAATTCTTCATGTTACCTCCACCATGGATTGCCGTAGAAACTTCTTACGAAAGACTGTTTTCTCATCCACAATCGAATTACTTGTCGATTACTTATCTTAAAACTTCTTAACAACGTTTTCTAAATTGTGAGTTAGTCCATACGTTGTATATATTAGACAAAAAAGTTATGTATAGGTAAGTCTACAAATAATTACGAATCGACATGGACTTTTACACGGTACGCAGAGAGCCAGAATTGAAATATGGGCGGTCGCTTATATGGGGCTATATACAATTATGAACTTTGATATGGACCAATTTTTGTGTTTGACTGGGGAATCGATTTATCTGCAGGCGCATAATAATATATACCGCATATTGACTAGTTAGGCATGTTGTTAACAGCCAATATACTTAGCGCAATGTACAATTTCAACTACTCGGAATGAAATTGCTCCTCCAAGAGGCTCCAAAAACCAAATCACGGGATCGGTTTATGTGGGGGCTATTATATGATTATGGACTAATATGGACCACCTTTTGGCATGGTTAGTTAAAAATATTCATATACTACCACCACGTACCAAATTTCAACCAGCATGATGAATTTTGCTTCTCCAATAAGGCACCAGAGGTCAAATCTGGGATTCGGTTTATATCTGGGAGCTAAACATAATTATGACTGATATGAAAAACCGAATTCGCTGCCATGCTTGTTTAGATACCATATAACAAACATTCACGTACCAAATTTTCAACCGAATCGGTATGATTTGCATCTTCCAAGGGGTCCGGAGCGTAACAAATCTTGGGGGATCGGTTATATATGGGGCCTAATATATAATTATTGACCCGATTTTTCGACCAATTTTTGCAGTTGGGTGTTTGAGGCCATATAGTTAAAACACCACGTACAAATTTCAATTTGAATCAATGATGGAATTTTGGTCTTCAAAAGGCTCCGGGAGGTCAAATCTGGTTGATCGGTTTTATATGACGGCGCTATATATAATTATGTTAGAGACCATATACTAACACCACTGTTTTTTATACAAAATTTCAGCCGCGATCGGATGAAATTTGCTTCTCTTAGAGGCTCGCAACCAAATCCGGGGATCGGTTTATATTGGGGGCTATATATTAATTATGAACGATATTGGACAAATTTTGCATTGGTTGTAGACACCATATACTAACACCATGTACCAAATTTCAACCGCGAGGCGGGACGAAATTTGCTTCTCTAGAGGCTCGCAAAGTCAAATCGGGGGATCGGTTTAATATGAGCGGCTATATAATATTTATGCACGATGCTGGCAACAATTGTTGGCATGGTTGTTAGAGGGACCATATACCAACACCACACTGAAAAAAATATGTGTCGTCGAGCTCAAAGATTTCATGCTTTAAAATACGAATACAAATTTTGCTTAGCCATAGAAGACGCATTTCTTCTAAAAATAAAGTTTATTTTCTTGTCCAAAAAGTCCGCATAAACTTTTCAATGAAGTATATTGTCCTTTAATTAAGTGATTTGACTTAAAAAATGGGTATCTTAACATGCAAAGAAAAAAATTTATAGGCTAAAAAGTCAACTTGACTTTAATAATCAGAAAAATTCTATCAAATTCATTGCAAATTGTCTTTAAATTTGTTGTCTTTATTATGCATCTTGACTACAAAGCAAAAAATCGCTTTCAAATTATAGGACATTCTTTTTTCAAAACTTTATTTTAAGAAGTTTTTTACTTCAAACATAGCATAATGCTCTACTTGGAAGTTCGATCCTTAATTTGGAAAATAAAAGCTTGCCGTTAACTCGTTTTTAAGCGACTTTATAGCATATTGAAGAAAAAAAAGCTGAGAAAGCTAAAAATTTAAAATTTGCTTCCTAGAAGCAGAGTACACAAAAACCTAAATAAAAAAAGAATTGTGTCCTTAAAGAGTATCGCTTACTTGTATTCTCCGTTCTTGGCTCGGAATCAACTACCCAAATTTTTTTAAAGTAAGGACAAAAATCTTGGAACCGAGGTATTGCTTTTTTTCAGTGCATGTACCAAATTTCAGCCGGATCGGATGAAATTTGCTTCTCTTAAAGCAATCGCAAGCCAAATTTGGACGTCCGTTTTATATGGGGGCTATACGTAAAAGTGGACCGATATGGCCCATTTGCAATACCGTACGACCTACATCAATAACAACTACACACAAAAAAAAATTTTTCTGATTCAATCACCAAATTAATTGATCCAATTAATTTTTTAATTGAAATGTCTTCAATCACTTAAATGATAGTATCAATCACAGTTTTAATTGGGCATAGAAAAAATTCTTGATTAAAAAATTAATTGATTTTTCAGAAAAATTCAATTAAATTTTTTAATTTGATTCAATTAAAAATTTAATTGATGGTTTGATTGCAAAACTCAATATAATTATGAATTAAAAAAAGGTAACTATTATTAATTACTTTGTGAATGGACTTAGAGTTTTTTATTTGGATTAACAACATGATTGTTTGAAATACATCTTTTAATTAAAAATTTAAAAAAGTTTAATTGTATCAATAATTTTTAATTTAAAAATTTTAAAATTGTTCAATCATTTGACTTAATTAACTTAATGTTCTATTCGATGATAAAAAGTTAATTGTATCAATTAATTTATTATATGAAAAAAAAATTCAACTTCAATTAACTTTTAATTGCGAAATATTTGGTGATATTTTTTTCTGTGTACTTGCTGCCAAGTTTTCAAGTCGTTAGCTTGTTTCGTTCCGAAGTTAGTCGTGATTTCACAGACGGACGACGGAACATGCTCAGATCGACTCAGGAATTTCACCACGACCCAGAATATTATATACTTTATGGGGTCTTAGAGCCAATATTTCGATGTGCTTTAGAAACAGAATATGACAAAGTTATGGTGGAGGGTATAAAAACAGGTTGTTACTATTCCTAGTCTCACCGAACCTAGCTTTAAATCTAGGCTCTATAAAAAAAAACAAAAATAAACAACGTATTATACGCCGTAAGTTCGGCACAGCCGAATCTTATCCTACTCACCATGGATTGCGTAGGAACTTCTACTTAAAGAGCAAACGCTGTCATCCACCAATCGAATTACTTGGGGTGCGATAACACTTGCCCATGGCAAGGTATCGTTAAAACTTTTTAACACTGTACATTCTAAATGTAAGGTTAAGATCCATAAGGGGTATAATATATTAAAACAAAAAAAAAAAAAAGGCCGATTAAATACGTAATATAATTCAGTTTTGACAAAAATTTCTATAGAAATAAAGATCGTGACAAAATTTCTATGGAAGTAAAAATGTTGACAAAAATTTTTCGTGTAGCAATAAAATTTATGACAACATTCTATAAAAATTAAAATGTTGCCAAAATTTTCATAGAAATAATAATGTTGACAAAATGTTACTATAAAAATAAAATGTTGACAAAATTGCCCTATAGAAATAAAATGTTAACAAAATTTTCTACAGAAATAAATTTTTTACAAAATTTTCTATAGAAAGCTAAAATTTGACAAAATTTCTATGTAAATAAAATGTTGGACAAACATTGCTTATAGAAATAAACTTTTACAAAACTTTCTATTAGAAATGGAAATTTTTGACAAAACTTTCTATAGTAATAAAATTGACAATTTTTACATGGCTGTTAGAGGCCATATACTTAACGAATGTACCAAATTTCAACCGCATCGGATGACTTTTGCTCCTCCAAGAGCGCTCCGGAGGTTCAAATCGAGGATCGGTTTATATGGAGCTATAATATAATTATGCGAACGATATGGACCAATTTCTTGCATGGTTGCTTAGCAGGACCATATACTAACACCACGCTAACTAAATTTCCAATTGGGATCGCGATGAATTTTAGCTCATCCAAGCAGGCTCCAGAGTTCAAATCTGGGGATGCGGTTTATATGGAGCTATTATATTAATTATGGAACCGATTATGGACCAATTTTTGCATGCTTGTTAGATACGTATACTAACATCAGGTAACCGAAAATTTCAAACGGATCGGATGAATTTTACCCCTCCACGAGGCTCCGGAGGTCAAAATCTCGGGAGATCTTTATTATGGGAGCTATATAAAATTATGGACGATAATGGACCAGTTTTGTATGGTTGTTAGAGACCATATACTAACACACGTTACCAAAATTTCAATCGGGGGTAAGGGATGTGAAGTTTGCTCCGCCAAGAGGGCTCCGGAGGTCAAATCTGGGGATCGCCGTTTATATGGGAGCTATATATAATTATGGACCGATATGGACCAGTTTTTTGCATGGTTGTTAGAAGACCAGTATTACTAACACCACGTACCAAATTTCGAACCGGATCGGATGAATTTTGCCCTCAAGAGGCTCCGGGAGGTCAAATCTGGGATCGGTTTAATATGGGGCTATATATAATTATGGGACCATATGGACCAATTTTGCATGGTTGTTAGAGACCATATACTAACATCAGGTACCAATATTTCAACCGCGAATCGGATGAATTTGCTGCCCGGCAAGCGCTCCCGCCAAGCCAAATTTGGGCGTTTATATGGGCCTATACGTAAAACGTGCGGCACGATAATGGCCCATTTTCAATACCATTCCGACCTACATCAATAACAACTACTTGCTGCCCAAGTTTCAAGTCGATAGCTAGTTTTCGTTCGGAAGTCTAGCGTGATTTCCACAGCACGGACGGACACGCCGGAACAGACGGACAGACGGACGGACGACGGACGGACGGGACATGCTTAGATCGACTCAGAAATTATCACCACGACCCAGAAATATATATACTTTATGGGCGTCTTAGAGCCAATATTTCGATGTGTTACAAAACCGGAATGACAAAGTTAATATACCCCCATCCTATGGTGGAGGGTATAATAAAATAAAAATTAGTTCTCAAAATTACAGGTCTCATTTATCGAATGTTTTCTTAATTTGAAAAGCAAACTTTAAAACAAAAATACCAAAACCTTAAAAAACCCGCGGAATAGAATTTGGTATTTTTGTTTTAAGTTTTGCTTTCAAATAAAAAAAAATTTAACTTCCGATAAATGAGACCTTGCAATTTTGATTTTTAGCCCAGCTTTTTATACTATTCAATTCATTGGTGCGTCAACTTCTCCTTCTTAAAAGCAAATCGCTTTCCTAAAAAATGCTTATTTAATAAAAAGTTACGGAATCAATACCAACATCTATTATTGGTCAAAATCTATGGATACCAAAATTAACTTTTTTGGCTGTTATTTTCTAGCGGCCCATTTCTGCCCCAAAATAGGTCATATTACCCACATTAATCTTACTGACTTACCTGGTTTTATTTAAAACTATGATTCCATATCCCATCTAGAATTAGAAATAGTATTTAAGAATATCAATATCACTTAAAATTGCCCGGATCCGCCAAATAGGATAATATTCCAATTTTATTTCTTAAAACCTTAAAACCCATTATTTTGTTCAGCTAGTGTTAAAATCATTCACGGTGTATCACCCAGGCTGTACAACTGAACAAAAATAAATAATTCGTAGGGTAAAATCTATAATGCTGTAAGGTACTTTTCATATATCTATTTTTTATATATTGAAATCACTTCCACTTTCCATTGTAATGATGCATCTCCTAAAAATGGACTGCATGGAAATGTAAATATTTTTAGAAAAAAAAACTAGTAAGAAAGTCTAAAGTCGGACGGCGCCGACTATATTTATACTCTGCACCACATTTGTAGATCTAAATTTTCCGATTCCGTCAATAATGTGGCTTGCTCAAAGCCCAACTACACTGCAAAATACAAAAATTGACCACTAGAATTGTTAGACTATATGTTAAACAATTTATATATTGGAAGAGAAATTATAAATGTCGAATACCCTTGAGCAAACTAAATTTTGAACTTATATGTTAAGCAGTTTATTACATTTAAATATCACTCGATCTGGACATAATTTGATTAGACACTACAAAATCTATAGACACAAAATTTAAGTCAGCTAATGCACTAGGGTGGAACACAATGTTAGTAAAAACAAGTAACGAAAGTCTAAAGTCGGGCGGGGCCGACTATATTATACCCTGCACCACTTTGTAGATCTAAATTTTCGATACCATATCACATCCGTCAAATGTGTTGGGTGCTATATATAAAGTTTTGTCCCAAATAACTACATTTAAAATATCACTCGATCTGGACAGAATTGATTTAAGACTTTCTACAAAATCTATAGACTCAAAATGTAAGTCGGCTAATGCACTAGGGTGGAACACAATTTTAGTAAAAAAATATGGGAAACATTTAAATCTGAAGCAATTTTAAGGAAACTTCGCAAAAGTTTATTTATGATTTATTGCTCGATATATATGTATTAGAAGTTTAGGAAAATTAGAGTAATTTTTACAACTTTTCGACTAAGCAGTGGCGATTTTACAAGGAAAATGTTGGTATTTTGACCATTTTTTCGAAATCAGAAAACATATATATATGGGAGCTATATCTAAATCTGAACCGATTTCAACCAAATTTGGCACGCATAGCTACAATGCTAATTCACTCCCTGTTCAAATTAAATCGGAGTAAAGATTGGCCACTGTGGTCATATGAGTGTAAATCGGGCGAACGATATATATGGGAGCTATATCTAAATCTGAACCGATTTCAATAAAATTTGGTACACTTGACTACACTACTAATTGTACTCCTAGTGCAAAATTTCAACCACATTGGGGTAAAACTCTGGCTTCTGGGAACGTATTAGTCCATATCGGGCGAATGATATATATGGGAGCTATATCTAAATCTGAACCGATTTCAATAAAATTTGGCACACTTGACTATAGTACTAATTGTTCTTTTTGTGCAAAATTTTAAGCAAATTAGGGTAAAACTCTGGCTTCTGGGGCCATATAAGTCCATATCGGGCGAAATATATATATGGGAGCTATATCTAAATCTGAACCGATTTCTTCCAAAATCAATAGGGTTCTATTCTGAGCCAAAATACATACTTGTGCCAAATTTGAAGTCGATTGAACTAAAACTGCTACCTAGACTTTGATTACAAAAATGTGTTCACGGACAGACGGACATGGCTATATCGACTCAGGAGCCCACCCTGAGCATTTTTGCCAAAGACACCATGTGTCTATCTCGTCTCCTTCTGGGTGTTGCAAACATATGCACTAACTTTTAATACCCTGTTCCACAGTGTGGCACAGGGTTTAAAAATGGTTGTATTCGACCTATCGCGATATTGTATGGTGATGACCCTAAGAGCTACATAGCTCAGTGGATAGTGTGTTGGCTTACAAAACTATTGGGCTATGGTTCGACTCCGTCTAGGCAAAAGGTAAAATTTAGAAAAAAGTTATGAAATTTGATATTTGCTCTACATTCTTGGTATTACAAAAGAGAAAGTGGTGGTGAGTGCTTAATGAATCATGTGGAGTGTGAGACATATACACTCAAAGAAAAAAAACGTTTGGAAAACGTGTACCGAAAACATCTTTTGTTAGAGTTTTTTGAATTGCTTCGAAAATTTTAAACTTTTATCACCAAAAAAATTCGTTTGTTACAAAATTTTTATTTTTTCAAAAAAAAAAGTTATTTTTGAAACAACAACACAGTCCAATTCGTTTATATCAAACACTGTTCTTTTCTGACTTTAGGTCTTTAATAAGACACATTTTATAGTTCAAAATTTAATATACTACAATGTAATGTTGAACATTTTTTTCGGAATCTTCTGAACTTATCTGGAATATATGTAAAAAAAAAAGAAAAAACAAAAAAACTTTGGTCGAAGAAGGGATCGAACCCAAGACCCTTGGCATACAAGTCGGACGTAGCAACCACTGCTCCACGGTGCCAAACTAAATGTTTGTTTCTGTTAAATAGACTTTGTTTATTCGGTTCGTGGGCGCCGCAAGCTATACTATATAAATATAACTTATATGGATATTTATCTATTGATGACCATAACAGGTACATAGCTCAGTGGTTAGTGTGTTGGCTTACAAAGTGCATGGTCCGCGGTTCGATTCTCCGTCCAGGCGAAAGGGTAAAAAAATTTTTAAAAATTTATAAAATCGTATAATTTCTTCTACATTGTTGGTATTACAGGAAAAGGTGTTAAGAACTAAAAAAACTCGTGGATGTGAGAAAGATATGAGGGACAATGCAATTAGCAAGAAAACCATGTTTTTTTTTTTAGTTTGTCTTTATGAAATTGTTTTTACATCCTGGAATAGAATAAACGTTTATCACAAAAAGTATATACTTTTCTTCCAAATACACTTCCTTACAGCGAAAAAGCAAATGGAAAAGAACTTTTTTGTCTAAAAATTTCGTTTGGGAGGAAAGAATTATTTTTTTGCGTGTAGGAA
>PGFW01006873.1:7978-28787 GCA_003123925.1 Haematobia irritans
AGAGTTTAACATTAGCTCCTCGAAGATTGTGAGCTTCACTTATAGAGTTTGGCATTGATTTTAATCCCAATTTTCAATTTTTTCCATTAACGAATGCGTACCGTTTTATTTATTCATATATTAAACAACTTACAAATAATTAATTGATCGGCTACAAGATATTATTCTCTGGGGAAATTTAATGCAATCAATGGTGGGGGGAATCATTTATTATTGGGCACTTGTGAACCTTCGACTGCATATACCTGTTTTATGCGAACTACATACTAGCTTATGATATAACAAATTTTCGAATGTTTTTTTTAATTCATCCGGCACACATACATATACAACTTTAAATTCTTGCTTCTGCATTAAATAGAAATATACAATATAACCATACTTTTTAACCTACTGCTGTTGTCATGTGATAGATGGATGGATGGATGTATATGTCAAAGTGTCATCTGATGGATTTAGATGTGGGTGTTTGGTTTCCTATTCCTTGGCCTATTCGCGTATAAAACCATCATAATTTACCTCAAAGGCTTTTTCACAACATCCTGGGTGTGAGCTGTTTATGATTACTTAGTTAATTTTTGATAAAAACTTTAAAGCTCTTGATTTGTGACGCTGGTGTGGTAATCACATTTGGCATGACATTCAAATCCCAATGCCACAAAGCAACACATATACACATACGTATAAGCTCAAATATACAACTGCGACCATGCAATCATTCATCCTCATCATTATCACTAAAAGTTTAATGTTATGGTAATGGTTTTGATAATCTCATACACAAACACACTTAAAAATGCACACACAAACAAATAATACTCAATTCGACATTATGAAATGCACAGGTAGGTTTTTTTTCGTAAGACTTTTCCTCCCCTTATACCCATATTTTGCTTCACACCATCTCCTCTCACCCCTTCTCTGCTCCCAATTTTATCATCTCTAAGCTAGACAAATTTTTGTCCAAAATGTTATATCTGCCTTAGAAAATTCTTCCTGCCTCAGAAACATTTATGATCTTCTATTGAAAATTTTGCTCAACATTGTATTTCTATAGAACCTGTTGTCAAATAAATTTGCCTTCAAAAATTTCATTTCTCATACTGAAAACCTCTTGTCCCCACCACCAGACTTTGATCTCCCTCCCCCATAAAACCATCCCTCCCTCTGCTCAAAACTCTTCCTACTTTCCTATAGAAAATGTTGTCAACCACCTTCTCTCATTTTCATCCATAGACAACAATTCTCTCTCTTGCTCTTCACACAATTGCTCTATTATCATTAAAAATTTTATGAAGCACCGGTTACAAAACTCTTCCTCCCTTTCTACTCAGAAAATTTTGTCAAAACTTTATTTTTTTAATTTTGTTTCAAAATGTCCTCATTTCCCGCTAGACAAATCGTGACCAAATTTATTCCTAAGTAACAAAATTTGCTCCTACCATTTCTATTTTGTTCAAAATTTTTTAAAGTTTCCGTCAAAACTCTGCTATTTTCTAAAAAAAAAATTTAATTTCCTATAGACAAAATTTGTCAAAATTTCTATTTCTGTTACCCGGAACACACCCATTCACTCTCTCCGTCACACACTTTTATTTCCTATAGAAACACATTCTCGAAATATTCCTATTTTTACGTATAGAACAAATTCTCGAAATTTTTCTTTCCCCTAGCAAATTTTACATTCAAAATTTCCCTATTTCCCATAACGACACCAAATTTTTTTCTCCTCATCAAGCCACCACCACTCTTTGTCAAAATATTATTTCACCTACGCAACCACTTTGTCACCACATTCTTGTACTGTCCTCCACTAGACACAATTTTGTCCCACACACCCCACTCTTGCCTACCTTTCCTCATACCACAAAACATTATATGAGCACAGCACCCCCCCACAGCCTCACCAATTTTAACTTCTATAGAAAACTTTTGGTCCAAAGATTTCAGTCTTTATTCAATTTGTCCCAAAATTCTCTATTTCTCACCCCTAGACAGCATCTTCCTGGTTCAACTAACCTCTTCCTATCTTCTACTAAGACCCCCATAACCTCTTTTGCGTTCCCACAACATTTCTATTATTCCTATGCAAAGAACATTTTATGGACAGCACCCCCTCGGTCTAACACCAACTTTTACCTTCCTCACTTCATTGACAAACTTTTGTTCAAAACTTTAATTCTCTTAACCCTTCTTTTGTCCCCACCCACATTTTATCTTTCCGCAGACGCTGACAACTCGTTGACAAAAATTTTTATTTCCTTCATAACAACATTTTTGTCTACATTTATATTTTTCTGTTCCACAAATTCGTCAAAGCTTTTGCTCAAAACTTGCTCTCTCCTCCTTCAATCGCAATAATATTTAATTTACTACTTTCTATCAGATACATTTGGTCAACAATTTTCATTATCTGTAGAATATTTGTCACACTTATTTCTATTTAGGAATTATTATTCGACAATCCTTTTCTCTACGTTAAATTTATTCCATAATTTCTATTCTCCATAGAATTAATTTTGTCAATAATTCCTTCGCCCTTCTCATAGCCAATCATTTGTGTCCACCACAACTTGTATGTTCAGAGTATATAACTTGTCACTATACATTGTATTTCTGTTACTCCGATATCATTTCTGAAACTTATTTCTTTATAAGTAATCTATCTTTTGCTCCATCACTATTTTTATTTTCCCTAAAGGCAACCACTTTCCTTCGCTTTTTCCAACAATTTCTGCTTTCCTATAGAATAATTTTGTCCAACAAATCTACTCACCTTTCTATTACAAAACATTTATTATGACAGCCACCAGCTAAAATTTATCTATAGATTATATAATCTGTCAAAATTTCATTATCATTTTTATTTCTATACGACATTTTTGTCGCAATCAATTTTATTTCTATGAAAATTAATTACAGTCCACAAATTTCAACAATAACAATTTCATCATAAAGAACAATTAATATGTCAACATATAATTAATTTCATTAATACGAAAAAATATTTAATAGTCAAAACAATACTATATTACTCATCATAACAAAATCTTTGTCAAAATATATGATATTCTCTAACAATAGAAAATTAATATGAACAAAAATTCATAAATATCTAGTAGAAAAATTTTGTCAATTTTATACATTATCTAAAACAGAAAATAATCCAGTGATCAAATATAAACGACACACAATTAAATTCTATAAGAAACTTAATCTAATAGTACAAATACAAACCTATCTCTATTCTAATCTCACCTAGAAAAAATTCATTCGCACTCCCCAAACTTCTCTAATTTACCTTACATAAGATAAAAACTAAATCTTAAAGGTCCTAAAAGAAATCTTTGAATACAAAAATATTAACTACGAATCTCAAGAAAACTTTTGTCAACAAATATTAAATGTTCCTATAGAATCCTAAATGTAAAAACAAAACTTGTACTTCCACTAAAAGATTCCTCTCGAAGCACTAATAAGTTCATTTTCTACGAGAAATTTTGCTCAAAATTTCTTTTTTTTCAAATTTGCAAATTTTATTTCTTAGAAAACTTTTTCAAAATTTCTTTTCTATAGAAAACTTTTGTAAAAATTTATTTCTACAGAAAATTTTTGACAAAATTGTATTTCTATAGAAAATTTGACAAAATTTTATTTTCTTAGAAAATTTTGTCAAAATTTTATTTCTATAGAAAATTTTGTCAAATTTTATTCTGTATAGAAAATTTTGTCAAATATTATTTCTATAGAAAATTTTTGTTCTAAAATTTTACTCCTTGTATAGAAAATTTTTTTGTCTTAAAATTTCTCACCTCTTCTACCCCCCCCCCCCCCCCCCTTCTGCGCAACCCACACTTTTCGGTCAAAATTTTTTTCTATACGACAAATTTCGATATACCAACTCGTTTACTTTTATTAGACACCAATTTTTTGTCAAAATTTCCTATCTTCCTATAGACACCCTTTCTGTCAACAAGTCTTTTACCAGAAATATTTGTCCAACACACTAATCACGACACCACTTTCCCTGCGCCTCCAAATTTGCTACTTTCTGACCTAGCACACCCAATCGCTTTGCTCAAAAACTCTTCTATTTCCCGCCCTTCCACCTAGAACCACCACTCTCCTTCAGCTCCACAATACTCATAAGCAACCAAATTATCCTCCGGAAATTTCCTATCTTACTCTCAGACAACCATTCCTCCCTGGCTCAACCACACTTTCCCTTCTTCTATCACGACCGAAACACTTTTCTCAACAACTTCTACTTTACTCTATCCACGAACAGCCACTCCTTGCCCCGTCACAACCCAAAACTCCTCTCTCCACTTCCTCTCAATACACACACCATCCCTTCTTCCCCGCCTAACATTTCTCCTCTCTCTCCGCTCCCCCTAGGAAATTTTTGTCACAATTTTGTGGCTCTCTCTCAGGCTGCCCGGACACCTCTTTGTCAACACATCGCTCCTAATCTCGTACTGCCCCGACCACCTCCTTCTGCCACGCCCGCCACCCCTCGAATCTCACCCCACTCGCCCCCACTCCGCATGTCGACCCCCGCTGCGCATCATGAACCGACCGAGACTCTGTTTCGCTTTCGCAATTCTCACTTTCGGCACATAACGCCCGCCCGACTATTCAATGTTCCGCAACCTTTTTTCTTCGCGCAGGGTTCAAAGCTGTGGTTTTTGTATGCGGTCCTTAATACCCACCCCACCATCCCGCCTCCGCCCATTACTTCTTGATAACCTTGCCCCCGTCTCGCCTCAGCTCTCTCTGCCTGCAAGCTACCCGAGGGCATCGCTGCCCCCACCCATGCACGCCGGACTCGTCCCGGTACCATTCCGCACACACCGCTGCCCCCCCGTCCATCCAACATCCTTGCGCAGCTACTATACGGCTTCTGCCCCCCTTTAACATACACATTTGCGCCACACACCACCCATCTCTTTCTTCCCTCCCCCCCCTCGTCTGTCTGACGCCCTACACTTCGTCAGTCCTCTTAGTCAACTGTATAGGTTTTAAGCTGCACCGAACACACCACCCCAACACACAACCAAAATTTTTCCTAATCTTTCTGCACTACAAAACCATTTCCCCCTGAAAAATACTTTCACTCTCTCTACTACCGCCCAAACATCTTTGCTCGACCAATTCCTTATCTTCTATGGGACACAATTGTCGCCTACAAACTTTAACTCTCTACTACACGCATTAACCACGTCTCTCGCAAACACAACACCTTTCACGACTCATCCACGCACCCATTCCTCGCTCAACATTCTCTCATCATCCTACATCACGACACAAATTTGACCAACACGACATTCCTCCTTCATCCTCGACTAGAAAATGCTCCACCCCTTTTCACATCCGCCCTTTCCTTCCTGCAATCCCGTTTCACCACTCCTACCATCCCCACCCACGTGCGACGCCGCTTCGACCCACTCCACTTACACCGTCCCCGCGTTCTTGACTTCGTTGCTCCCTTCGATGTTCTACTCTCGTTCTTTTGTTATCTTACTTTGTTGCTCTGTGCACAGCTGCCCCCGCCTGCGTCACCAAATCGCAACCAACCACTGGTTCCCGTATTTCCCATTGGTTTCATAAGGCACATCTCCGCCAACACTCCCACCACAAACTTCCCACTCCTCACCATTCTCTCTCCCGCTATCCCCTATTACCATATATGGCCCCCGAGCCACGTGCCCCCCCCCCGCCCGAGCCCCGCGCCGCCCCGCCATCGCACGCCCAGCCCCCCCCCCCCCCCGCCCGCGCCGCGTACACAAGAGAAAGAATTGACGAGTCCTGCCGGCTATTTCTTCTCTTTTGGGCGGGACCTCTTACACTTATACTGCTCACCTTGTCTCTCACACCCCTCCTTTTCTCCTCACTACTTCACTCTGCTGTGATGTCTTTTTGTCCTCCTCCAGCCAGAAGCCATCAGTCCGCCTCTCATACCCTTGACGACCCCGGTTCTGTTCTTCCGGCTTGCGTCCGGGCTCGGCTCGGCGTGCGCCTTGGCTTCAGTCCTCTAGCAGTTCTAAACATGCTTTGCGTCCGTTTGGCCCCAGTCGGTCGATGGCTTGAAGTGTTGGGGCATATGTGCCTTGACAATATAGGTATTTTTTGTTATTGGTTTTGTTCGTATGCCTTATCAAGCTATATTACATCTCTCGGTGTACATGTACCTGTCGTGTTGTTTGATCTTCCCCGTCCCATGTCTTCTGGTCAGTTTGTTGTTGTTTTTGTTGCCAACACACCAAAACCAATAAAAAGCACAACTAAATTTCGCCTTCTTATGTTAATTAAAAACGAACCCAGATTATCCTGCGGGCTGCTGCTGCGCGGGTGTGTGTGCGTAATGGCAGTATCGATGTATGAGATTTTCAAAGATAATTGAAGTGGCGTACAAAATTGGTCATTGATATATTAAAAGACCGTTATAGACCAATTGAGAAAAACCTCAAATTCATGGACTAGGGAGAATGTTTAAGCCATTTTCTGTCGACCATAAAAAAAAAAAAGCAATGTTTCTTTAAGTAAAACAATTTTCCTTATCGATTTTCGATTTGATACTTCAGTTGAGAGAGAGAAAAACTTATTAAATATTTATTATATTTTAATTTCTTTAAACTTCTCTTTTTCCTTCTTTTTGCCGAAAAAACCAGAAAGTTTCTCCTAACCGAGACATCTTTCCGACTAAGGCAACAAACCATACTTGTTTGAAAAGTTCAGAACAACAAGTTAGAAAATACATAATACTGTTACCACTTGGCAACCTGACCAGCGACCGGCTCAGTAATAGTCCCAAGTTTGCTGGGATGTTGAGTGAGGTCTCAATGTTTAGTACACCATGTGGATTAACAAGAAAATAACGACAGTTTTGATTCGGAACCACAATGCTTTGTAATAGCTCTCACCAAGCCCCCCGGTGAAGAGAATTCTTTATGCGAGTAGGTTCAGCGGCTTTAATAAGTGAGATTTAACGAAGTATATACGTGCAGTAAGTTCTCGGCAGGGCCGAAGCTTATGTTACCTCCCCACCTCCAATTGGATTGCCCCCCGCTAGACAAACCTTCTTCCTTCAACCACCACCTGCACACAACATCGCCCCCCCACTCCTACCTTAAGTCTCGCCCCCCCCCCCCCCCACGCCCCCCCCCCCACCCCCCCCCCCACGGCCTCAACGCCTTGCGAACTCCCGGCAACCGGCTATCTCTAAACACCTTTCTAAACACACCATCTTTCTAAAATTGTATGCTCAAGTCTCACGCTCGCGCCACTATCTAAACATCAAAAAACGATCGACTCCACTCAGATCATATAATTCAGTTCTGACAACCCTCTTAGACATAAAAAGTTTTTCCACACACACATTTTCTAACCCTCAGACAGCAATACAACCCAATGTTGACAAGCTTTAATCCGTATTAGCAACCAGATAACCTATCTTGACAACAACACTATTCATACAAGAACATAACAACTTACATTAAACAAAATTTTCTATTAGAACAAGCCACTAAACTATTAATAAAAATTTTTCCTACTAGAACATGAACAATCTGTCGGTTCGAAGTTCTATTTTCACCTGTTTCCTCGGCGCCCACACACCAAGCTCCCCCCACCCTTAACAACACAGCGATGCATTATGCAAACCCGCCCGCAACTAGACATCTTGAAACCCAAAAAATTTCTCTATAGCAATCCAAACTTTTGACATGATGAAAATTTGTATTATGACACGAATTTAACAGATTTCTAAACACAATTTTCCTCTTAGAATAAAATTTTGACAAAATTATCTATGAGAAATAAATTTTTGGATCACATTAGCATCTATTTTTCTTGGGGCTCTTCCACGTACCCCCAACATGATTATGAATAGATCATGGACAACTTCCTTTTAGTGTGAATTGGACAATTTTCGGATCCCATGCCGTGTTTAGCGACCCAATATTAACTCAAACACCCACGCTCACTCCCTAATAATTCGCAACCCGCGATGCGCCATGAATTTTTGCTCCTCAAGCACGCGCTCCGCGACCGCGTCACACATTCTTGCCCCCCGAGAAGTTTCCCTGTATCGGCGCCTATATATAACTCTCACCCCCCCTGACGATATGAGACCCAATTCTTGGCACTCGCTCTCGTTAAACAATCACCGCCCCCGCCCTAATCACTACCCCAATGTTCCACAACCACTCCTCACACACACCGGACTTCGGATGCCAATCTTGCTTCTCTCTATCGAGGCTTCCGCCGCAACGCACAATCCATGGAGGAATTCAGGTTTTTTATGCGCGCATATAACTTCCACATCACACATTCATTCGGGACGATTGTGGCACCACCAACACCATTTTTCGCGCCCCACACCGCCCCGCTCTCGCTCTCACCGCAGCACACACCCGCCCCCGATACCAATACCATCGATCTCACACAATTTTCAGCCCCCCCCCCCCCCCCCCCCCCCCCCCGCGCACCTCGGCACTGCGCCAAATTTGCTCCTCTCCTTCTCGCGGCCTTCGCACAGCCACACACTACTCGCCGAGCGATCGCCGCTCTCCCTACTTCACTCGGCCCCGGTCCTCAATATACACCTAACATTTAACCCTGGACGCTGCTGGAACCAACTTTTCGCCTGACGAGCTTGTTTAGAGCAACATCACCCCTCATACCCAAATACCCCACTCGCTCACACACACACTCCTCCTCAGACCGAGACTCGGATGCCACAATTTGCCTTCTCCCACTTCTGAGCTTCGCCAACGCCTCAAATCTCGCCATACTCACGGCTCTCCTCACTACTCCCCCCGCGCCCGCGCACTCTATACTATATACCCACTTACACTCGCGCACCCACACGATCGTCGGACACACTCTCTTGCCCCCCCCCATTCGACATCTCGCTTTACAGACGACCCACCCCCTATCACCCAACCCTCACCACATGTCACTCAAATTCTCAGGCCGGAACTCTCGGCACTGCAATTTTGCTCTATCTTTGAGGCCCTCCGCCAGGCCACACTCTCGCGCCCGCCGACTCCCTGGCTCTTATTTATGGGCGCGCACTCACACTACCTCATCACTCTCACCCCTGGACGATGTGGCACCAACTCTCTCTCCTCGCATGCGGTTGCCTCTCCAGAGCCACCCCCCCTATCACTAACCACACCTGTACACACACAACTCTTTCAGCGGATCCGCCCGCAATGAAATTTGCGTCTCTTCTTAGAACGCACACCTCACGCAACACCACATCCTGCCGCCGGCCCACACTCGCGCTTTATGCATGGCGCGCCGCGCCTACTCACTCACTCACTCTTTCGCACACCATTTGTGGCCCACAACTCTCTTCTCGCATGGCTCGCTTTCAAGAGACCACTACCCTCACCTCTACAACACTCGTAACACACTTCTTCCAGCCCGGACCCTACACGGATGAAACTCTCTCGCTTCTCTCCTACGAACACGGACCCCCCCCCCTACGCAAAACCCAAATAGCCCGCCCACGCGGATCCCGAGTTCTATATGCCGCGGCTTACATACACCCACCTCACTACATCAGCGGGACGACACACTCGCTGGACAACACTCTTCTGAACTCCGCTCGTCGACTAGAGCACCACTCATCAATACACCACCTCGCTCCACAACACTCTCTCAGCCCCCCGCCCGCGCCACCTCGCGAAACTGACCAACTCTCTGCCTTACTCTCCCTTCTCAGACCGGCCTTAACACGCAAAGCACACACCTCTGTGCCGGCCCGATCAGGCTTCTACTCATGGCGCGGCTATTATTGTAATCTAAGGACCACACCCCGCATTGTATGCGAACAAAATTCTAATACTGCCACCACCCCGTGCCAGTTTAGCTCTACGGACCACCCTACCCCCCCCCCCCCCCCCCCCCTATCCTGCAACACCTATGTCCATCCAATTTCCAGCCAGGATCCGATGAACCAATTTTGTCCCTTCTCTTAGCACGGCCTCGCCCACCGCACACACTCCTCCTCGGGCGCGCCCCCCCGCCACGCGTCCGTTATATATGGGGCATCTACGTTTAAAAGCCTAGGACGCTCCGCCATTTGCAATACACACTTCCCCCCCGAGCTACCCTCATACAAACCACATACATCTCGCTGCCAAGTTCTGCACAGTCCCACTCGCTTATCTTCTCGTTCCGGAAGTTAGCCGTCGCATTTCAACAGCCCCACGGCCCGCCCCGCGCGCCCCACGGCACCCCACTGCTCAAGATCGCACCCTCCCAGCCCATTCATCCACCCACCCGACCCCAGCATACCCCCCCCCCCCTACTATTACCCTTTACCTCGAGCCGCCTCCTCTATCAGCAACTATTCTCCCGATGCTCCGTTACAAACGGCCACATGACAGAAGTTGATATTACCCCATCATCATAGGTGGAGCGGTATAAAAAATCGACGCCCACTCGCGGCCAGCTCGCGATGGGAAATTGGCCAAACACCCACCTCACATCCATGACTACAATCTCAGCCCAACAGAATGTAGGGCAGCATTTATTCGCCGAGTAAACCGCCAATCCTGAATTACTGAGGTGGCCACCCATGCGGACCGCGGAGTGTACATATTCTGATCCAGACCCTACCCTCCAGGTGACGAAGGAAACCCCACAGTCATACACAGACCGGAATTAGCCGACTATTACCACATCGATGGGTGAATTGTGAGCGAGAACACGAAACTCGGCAACAGCACTTCACACCTCGAAAAACAAACAGTGCAACCCTTTTTGCCCACTTTGAACACTCGACTAAATGTCAGTAATACTTGACCATGATTTAGCCTGTCCAAGTCTTTTCTCATTCAACACCTTGTAACGTAACCGTTCATTATAATATCTTTCTCATAAATTTTAGAATTATCTAAACCTCACACCACCCATTTAGCTATTCTTTAGTTTCACCCTTCTTCTACCAACCCATAAGCACTTCTATATACCCCTACCAAGTTAAAAGTCAGTGATCTATTTTTTTGGTTTTACTCTGCTTCTATTCTTGTTGGGACCAATCCCGATACATAAAATTGCAGTTACACAGTCCTCTTTAAAATTGGTGCACGCACTCCTAAACTATTTTTAAATCACCCAATCATTCCCAGTACCAGAGAAATTCAAATAATCCTAACCCAGACACACACACACCACCAAAACCGCCCCGCGTTTTACTATTCATTCCGAACAATTTTCCGTACATTAAAAATTAACAACTTTCTTTTAAGCCAAAAGACCTCTTATTATAAAACTTATGCATGAAATTCTTCAATACACATTCTTTTTTTGTTGAATAAAACAATTGGACCAGGGAACAGAGTGTAGTTCATTTGAATTCCGCTGGTTTGGGAATTTTTGACTTATCCTTTTTTTTTCACTCGTACCTGGGTAATTTTTTCACATATCCTTGCTCGAAAAAACATTGGAAAACAATAATGAAAATTTGTTAAAAATTAACACACTATTTAACCTGAAATATAATTTGTTAATTCTTCATTTTAGCTTCCCAGCTAAACTTACATATCCTTGGCGGGCCCATTTTTTCTCAACATGTGTGTACACCACGGAATTCACCCACCCTTCTTTGGAAAACGATAGTCTCATAAAATTCTGTACCTGAAACACATTAAGAGACAACATTCAATGAAGTAATCTCTAAACTACACTTCACCTACAACACCTGTCGCTTGATTTATCCGATGCTCAGAAGCATATAATAAAATTAATATTCTTTAGTTGAAAGAAAGCGCCAACAGTTTTAATTACATAACAACCTTACCAATCTCTCTATAACAATTGTTTAGCTCGCCAGGGCACAAATCATAAAAAAGTTGTCAAATTTTATTTGGGTTACTCTGAAATTACGAAATTTATTTATTTACATTAAATAACAATTATTAATAAGTTTTCAAAAAATTAATGAAAAAAATATAATAAAGCATAACCGCACAACCAACACGAGATACCTTCTTGACCTAACCCTAGATTACGTCCCATCATTTCGCTCAACAACTCGCACGACACATGATTTCATCTTTCCGAATTTAAAAATGCCATTTTAGTTCCATATTAAGGACAATGGTAAAATCCTTACCAAGTCACTCATACTAATCCATCCGACCCGTCCTTTCATGAATTCTTTCTGTTTTACTCATACTACTTCAAAACTAACAACCCCTTGGACATAAGCAAAATAAATTTCAAGTAGTTTGGTCTCAACTTTCTTTCGTCACGATAGAAAATCGTACCCTAGCCGTCTTGAAATCCCGGCGCGATCCAAGTCAAAATTGACGAAGGATGACCGTTTAAAATGTACAAAAAATCCACACCGCGCCATCGCACCCCCTCGTCCCAGCCGGTCTACCAAAGACAAGTTGAAACGCCAACTCCCTTACCAACTTCAACTCATTTCCACTTACGGCCCACATAGGCACAGCTTACTAAAAATTCTCCAAATTCCTCATAGATGGGCACCGTTATTTCGAAATTAAATATTTGTTTTTACAATTACAAAAATATTACATTTGTAATCCAAAAAATTTCACTTAAAGGAAATACATCAACCCCAATAACAGCAATATTCAACAAACCTCCGTAATTCATTGATTACACTAACAAAGCGTCACAAAAACGTACACATATCTCTACAGCTTCGAACATACAAGCCACATTCTGTCTACCAACAGAAAACTGTACACCCACCTCTCTCCCGATATTTTTAAATGCCCCCCCCCCCCGCCCCCCACAAAACCCAACAACAAACAAAAATACGTCAACTACAAGAAAAACAACATACCTCTGAGTTGTCACTGAACATTAAATCACCTGTTTCTCCTAGCACAAAGCAAAAACCATTAAAATTTAGCACCGCTACTTATTCACAAACACAAACAAACTCTAACAAAACCTAAAGAAAAACAACAAAATAAAAAAATAAACAACCACCAACCCTCACACCACATATCCCAACACCCACTAAAACCCACACAACTATTTCTTTTTAAAGAAGTTCATTATTAAAAAATACTTTACCAATTTTATGAATAAACTATTCGCTGAGATTATATTACAAAAATTTCCAAATGTTATGAATATTATTTTTTACAGTAGAAATAAAAAAAATTTAATACACTTTCAATTTCAAACATATTGTCCTAAATTATTTGTAATAACTTTTTCTAAACTTACCCATAAATATTAAAACAATTCATATTAAAGGGTTTAAATAACAAAGCACCAATATACTATGTCTCAAAAATCCAAATATTCCATGCCTTTATATTCCCTTGTTGCATACTACTTAAAGATGCAACAGCCCACGCCAAACGCCAACTATACAAGTGAAGCATGCCAACAAAACAAGCAAAGCAAAACATTCCTACAACAACAAAAACACACGTGCTTTATTGAAAACAACACCCATCCAGCCAAATAAAACCCATCCACGTATAAACACACACACAACCAAAATAAATGAACAAAAATAAAAACAAACCTCACGCTCATGTATACACAACAAAACTCCAAGTAACAATCCTTCTACATTAATCACATTCCACTATTTCCGCGATAAACGATCTCTGTTACTATGCATTAGTTCACTCGCACTCGTCTGACAATTTACTCTAAAATAATATATTCGTAAAGGCAACCAGTTTATGAACGATGAAACGTGTTTTAACTTTAAAATGTTGCAAATATTTTCATGAAATGTTATCTACCGATTTTTGACGAAAATGTCTATAAATTTAATTACACTGCTGGAACCTAATAAATATTTCAGTATGAGTAGATTTTTTACCTCAAAAATTATCAACTATAGAATTGTCAAAGAAATTGCTATCACACTTTCAAGTTTCATTTTTCGTAAAAAAAATATTTTCTCATACAAAAAAAAATCTTATAGTAATTGCACTTATTATTTAGAAATAACTTTACATTTCACAGTAGTTTTTTTATAGCATGACAAACGAAATTTTTAACTACCAGTTAAGAAATTTTTTAAAGGAAAATTTCCATCGTATTTTGTAGGCCAATGAACTAAACGATTGCTACTTAAAATTTTTGTAAAATTTCCTTTCGAGTAGTATAATTTTCGTTGAAGGATACGAAAATGAAACTAAAAATTCTTGGAAAAATCTTGTATATGAATTATTGTAAAAAATCTTCTTAAATTTACGAGACACTTTTTTTCTGCACTGGTACAATGGTTGGACGCAGACACATACAATCGTATTTGCCGCTAGGAGGATAGGACACCAGAGCAGATACAAGAGGTTACATCGATGGAGTTGCGTGAGAGACCAGGACTGGGCACATAGATGTTGAAAAGACACATCTTATTCCGTTTACCTAAGCACAGTCCTGCAGGTAGAATTTTGTCCAGGACTGGCTCAAAAACAACACAAGACGAGAGAATATTTATGAATGACAGTATACCACGCATCGTATGGATGATGGACATACCGGAATTGCAGGAAACATATAGACAAATGACATGACGCAAAGCCTATAGATGCTGCGCGGGTTGAATTGGTCGAATGGTTGGAAAGGACTCGAAAATACTATTTAGTGACACAGATCTGAAAATAACCGGCGAATTACTGAAACAGAGTTGAAAGAAAGTCCAACGAGCCTTGACCGAGCACTTAGAGTTGAGGGAGTGTACTTAGGCAGAGTTTTGAGGAGCAGGAGATTTTTACAAAATATACAGTCCACCAAAGAGATTTTACGTTGCAGAATACAATGATGATTTGCATAAAAATCAATCAACCTATGTTTGTTGTACTATATATTTTTTCTCTCGAATTTTGCAAATTTTAGATTGAAAGTTTACTCTTTATGAACTAAGCAAAATAAATATTTCTTAACAATATTAATCCAACCTGGGGAATACAAACTCAAATGAAGTACAACATTAACACTCTCTTCTAACATATACTCTGAGGACTTGACCCTTATAATCACTATCACATTTGAAGTGTGTAAGAATTATTTGTCAGCAGCACTATTATTTTATTATCTCATTTCTAGTATAGTAAATTCAGCAAAAGGTAACGCAGAAAAAATATGTTTGGGTCTAGTTTACTACACCACGACTCTTGAAACAAGGAGATCTATGTACAGTGTAGGGCTCGTCTCGATACATCCTCTGGGTGTATCACATTATACAATGTGGAGATTATATCGTATCATACTTTTTATGCGCAATATTTATCAAACTTAAAATGTGGCTTACGATATCTGGTGCCAGGATATTGCAACTTAGGCACAGACACACCTTAGTCACACACCCTCACTTCACACAGAAATCGCATCTCCATGGGGCGAGTGGACCATTTGGAGAAAAGAAAGGTCAATAATTGACGAAATGAAATGGAGAACATAAGGAATGTGACCTGTCGAATTTGAAGTCCTAACTAGCAGGAGCAAGAGCTCACACAGACAAGGGGAAGTATTATGTTTGAAAAGTAAATCGATCGAGAGTATTTTCACAATAATAATAAAAACACAAACAACACATGTGTATATTAACAACAGTATGTTGTATGTTAGGTAGCGGGAGGACCCCAAATGCAAGATGAAACGAGAAAGACACTACAACAGAGGAAGGCAATTTAAATGATAACAAATTTCAAATGAGAAGTCGTTAGAAAAGCCCTCGAAAACCACAGCTGTAACATTGTGGCAAATGCACCTGTCACATTATGCAATTACAAGCCGTTCACGGCGGGTCGACCTTCATTAACATTAATTAACTTTAACAATTGGACCATATTGATAGGAGAAGACTGGTGCACTGTTAGAAAAAATATGTCTCTCTTTACTATTATTGATCCAGAATATAACAAAATGTGTTCCGGGTGCAACAAATTTTTTACAAACGCACTTACAATACTAATTTAAGTGACAAATTTGACATGTCACTGTTCCTACACTAACACAAAATTTTGGGACACGCGATGAATAGTAGTTTACTATATTGATTTTGTGTAACGAACTGGGTGAACTGAATGTGATTTTAGGGGACGGAGTGAAGAGTTTCATGATTAACACTAATATGTGTGCAAATGTACAACTCATAAATAATAATTAATACTTTATATTTGCAATTCCGAGTAAGAATCTTATTTTATTAGTGTTGTGATATCTTATTCTCTCAAAGAGAGGACGTACCAGAAGAGCGGAGAGAATGAGGTAGTATTACAGTTATTGATAATTTAGGAATAAACAAGTAAGGAAACCGAGTGAGATGGTTGAAAATAAAAAAGAACAATCATACATACCAAGGAGCGTATCTAGAATCGAAATAACAGCAGAGCCAATTCTGTATGAAACCCGCTATTGTAATGTTGGTTCGGACAACTGTTTCATGATAATGGCCAATTATTAATTTTAATGAATGCCTAAGTCCCTAATTACTTACTCTCTAAATATAATGAGAAACATATAGAATGAAGTTTATTGGGCCAAACAGACAAATAAAGAAAGAAATGATAACCATTCTTTGAGAGAAAACCAAAGAGAATAGTAACAATTTGAAAATCAGACATCGAAAACAGACATAATCTACTGTATTTAGTTACATTGAAATAAATGGAGCATAGCGAAGAATCTCACAAAAAATTGTTACGTAGGGATAGTGAAAATTAGTGAACCGAGTTTCGATACTATGACCACAACTCTTTCTTTTTTGGAAGGAATTCTTACCAAGGCATATTATACTAGTTTTTGGACTCAAAATTTCTCCAAAACATATGAATCGATATCGTACTCCAGATAAAACAAACGATATTAATTTGACTTGCCGTCGCAAGCGTTTACACCTAAACTAGGATATATGTGTTCTTATCCTGCAAAATAGCTTTGGATACATATGTTTAGATGATATCTGGAACTATTTTTTGAAGGGTGAAGGTTTTAACTTCATGAGTATTGACAGCTATAGGTAATTTTTGAGGTATAATCATCCTATTATCCAATTGGATCACTCTTGTTTCCGAACAAAAATTTGGTTATTTATTACGGTGACATTCGCCAATGGCGATTCGTAAAGATTCGGTAAATTGATGACTCAGGAATTCGGTTTTATTAGATAATTGGAAAGTCGATAGTAAAAAACATTTAGTTCTTAGCGTTGATATAACGACAGGTAGTGATTGAGAACTTTATTACGTTTATCTGTTTCAGTGATTCGTAGTTGATGGGAAAAATTAAGTCATCTATCGTTCGTTGACAAGTGCGAGAGAAATTATAATTTTTGGTATTCTTCCCTGTTCAATGATTGCCAGCACTGGTGTTTGACGTTCGTATGGGAAAAATTGGGAGGCCTCTCGCCATTTTCTGTTGCATTTCACAGACGAGTGTGTTGGCCCAGGCCACGGTAACAAGGTTTGGGATGATCTCAATTCACCTAGCCACCACCAAATATAGTGGTTTTTTTAGATAGATTAAGTGGGATCCAGGATTTGTCTAAGGGGTGAAAAGCTTTTAAAAGCATTTGGGGGATTTACTTGCGAGGAGTAATTATTTTACGATCCCTTTACTTTAAATCATGGAGCAATTCATCAAGCCAAATTCGGACACAACCAATTCCTAGCATGAGTTCATATTCCGGAGAGAAAAAAATAGATGCAGAATGAAGGTCAACACATTGATACGATCCTTTAAAGTTCATTAATCGAGAGTATACCAAGCGTAGCACATTAATTTTCGTTAATCTCTCATCTCTCACTCTCCACACCACCACCACATGAGGAGAATGGTGACTTTTCGCGCGGGGATAATACATAAGTTTGTCCAAATTGCCGTTGCTAGACAATCGAAACAGTATCGATCTCTCGTCAGACTACTATAAACAAGTATATATAATAATTTATATACCGCTTCTTGTCAGGGAGAAATTCTAAGAGACGAATATAACGATGTCCGTCCTGTCCGTCCTGTCTGTCTGTCTGTCTGTCTAGTTGTAATCACGCTAGCAGTCTTCAATAATCGACGCATCCGTGCGTTGACTTAAATAAAGAATTGCTATTTTGGTCTATAGAGTCACACCAAACTCGTTCATCGTATTGTGATGCAAGTGCTAAAGGAGAATAACAAATAGATTCAAAAGAACATCGGGGATCCCTCTAATATCGGTCCGAGATAAATATATATTAGTCGTGAAATATATAACGCGTCATATATAAAATGATCCGTATCGGCGATCCGATTTGTGGGGTCTTGGGCTTATAGAAACATCGTTAGTTTTTTATCCAATTTGGCTACAATTGGAAATTTGAAATATAGAGGTAATTTTATTGAATCATAAAGAGGTGTGCCAAATAATGGTCGTGAGATATCGGTACCCATGTTTCGTATGATCCCCCATATAAGAACCTATCTACCCATATTTACTTCTTGGGCTTATAGAAACCCGCAGTTTTTTATCGATATTTAAATGAATTGGGATATCTATGTAGGCTAATTGTTAGAGACCTTACAAATACTGTGTCGCCAAAATATTGTGATGTTATCGGTCCCATATTTGAGTTATGCCATTACACCTCTCCGATATTAATACTTCGGCATTCAAGAAACTGTCATAATGCTAGTTATTTTTTAACCACATCATTTACCTGAAGAATTGAAATCGATCGAAGGTACTTAGACAACCCGTAAGTAGACGTACATTAGTGCCAAAAATGGTGAGATCGAGTCCATGTTGTATCTGTCTCCCTATAAAACCGTACCTTCCCGATTGGGCCCCCCCTCTCTGGGCTTATAGAAACCGTAGTTTTATCTCAATTTGCCTGAAGATTTAAAATCTAGAAGGTACTAATGAGGCCATCAGAAGGTTTGCCGAAAATGGTTCGTATCGTTCCATGGATTTGGTATAGCCCCCTATATAAGACGCGATCTCCCAGATTTTACATCTTTGGTATTTATAAGAAAGACCGAGTTTTATATATAAATTTGCTCTGAATTTGAAATTTATATGGTATTTTAGTACCATAAAGAGGTGTGCCACAAATGGTGAGTATCGGTCCATGTTTGGGTATAGCCCCATATAGACCGACATCCCGATTTTACTTCCTGGGCTTCTAGAATCCGAAGTTGTTATCCAATTTGCCTGAAATTGGAAATCTAGAGGTATCGCGGCATAGAGAGGTGTGCGAAAACGGTGATAATCTGGTCCATTATTTTATATAGCCCCCATAAGAAACGATCTCCCGATTTTAATTCCTTGGGTTTCTAGAATCTTGCTTAGTTTTTATCCGATTTGCCTGAAATTTGTAAAATAATCTGTTTTTTAAACGTATTTATGCTAACAAAACAGTGTATGCGATTTCAGTTTTATGGTCCATTTGGTAATATCCTCCACATAGACCGATTTCCACTTTTTGAGGGTATAGAAGCGCACTGATCATGAAAATTGCTTGAACATCATCAATGTAAAAATATATCCCATTATATTAATTTACTTCTCGGGTGAAAATCTACTGACTTAAGATTTCAAATCAAGACGTTATTTTATAATTTTCTTGCACACTTACAAGAGATGTTAATGATTCCTCTAAAACTCAAACAAAAATGGTTCTTATAAATCCAGAATCTGATATGGTCCTCATAGGTGAAATCTTTCAATTTATCTTCGGGAAGTGTCCTCAAGTTCTCAAGCCCTCCTGAAATTTCAAAGGAAACCCTAATATTTGGTTCATGGTGGTGGGTATTTAAGATTCGGCCCGGCCGAACTTACTGCTGTAAATACTTGTTTTAACTCTTCTGTTGAAAGGGCATTTTTAATATTTCACAAAATTAAAAACAATCGTATTTTAACTTAGCAGCTGAAAGCTTTTTAAGAGTAAGCCCACTTTTTAAATTGATATACATATTGTATTAATTAAATCCATAAAAAAATAATTTCCTCAGGGATGAAATTTTAGAACAAACGAAAATCTCTTTTGTTTTAAAGTATTTTCTTAAATAGCAAATTTCATTTTTTATTTACTTCAAACGAAAACAAATTTTAGCATCAAAAGACAACTTAGTTTTTACTAAAATTTCATTTCTCAGGAAGAAACCTTCTTTCAAGGAATATATATTTGTGTTAAATTTATTTTTAAAGTGTATCACTACAGGATTTTTTCACCAATTTTGGGACCGGCTTTCTGTACTTTATATACTCTGACATTTTTTGGGGGTTTTTTTGAAAAAAAGGTTCAGATCCAATTTAGCGGGTTTTTTTCTTAAGATTTGGGAAGAATCAAAAAATCACCTGGCAACATCTGATTGTTGAAACGTATTTATGAGTGTTTTGGTTCGTTTGGATTGGGACGTTGTGTATTTCGTAGATTATATAGGTAATCGGGAACTGCTGATGAGATCTTCGGTTTTTAGACGGTTGCTACAGTCGATTGTTGTAATGACGGTGTGGTATCAGCAGTGGCTCGATAGTCGTCCGTGGTCGTTAAACGGTTACGGTCGGTTTTAGTATCACTGCTACTACGGTTACTAGCTAGTCTACGAGCCAACAGTCTCTAGTGAAACAGTAGGCCCAAAAGTCTCTGCGGGGGAACAGTAGGCTCGAAGGTCTCTGTGGTGGAAGAAATTCAAAATTCGAATAAATTGGGCAGTTGAGAGAGTATTTGTGGATCGGAGAGAAACGTGTATACCACCAAATGGGGCCTTGAAATTCTCAATAAATTATTAATCAGCATAGAGTTTAAGATAGTTGGAGAACAATTACGAATAGAGGAGAGAATGTTGCATACTACATAGAGGCTTAAAT
>PGFW01006884.1:26755-39860 GCA_003123925.1 Haematobia irritans
TATTTTTGGAAGTTTTGGTTTCGAAACTACCTGTGGTATTTTTATTATACCCAAGATAGAAAATTTTATAAAATGTTACAAAAAAGCAATTTGAAATCTATAATCAATTCAGTATGGAAAGAGAATATAAAATGACCCCACAAAGATGATGAATCCTAAACTTCCCAATTATCTACATGAGCGGAGCCCAAATACGAAAAATGTCAAAGTTCACTGTTACTATAGGATGGTAAATATTTTTAATATGGAAGCCTCCTCGATTAAAATGCATTGAAATATAGATGCAAGTTGATGCGAAGTCTTACCAAATTAAGAGTTCATTTACAGACGTTTGCGTTTTATTTTTATTAGAAGGAATATTAGATGAAGCTCAGTGGTAAGTGGTAGTGTGATTGCGTTGTATTTGACTGGAAGATTATATCTGGCTATCGTTGTGAGTTCACTCATCTAAAAGTGAATAATATTTGTGTATATCATAACCTTGTGCACGATAAACTGCTATAATGATATTGGTAAGATTGCCAAATGTCTAGTGCCCAACGAATAAATCCAACGCTAGATTGGTGCTAAAATTCAATTGTTTATACCCTCCACCACAGGATATGGGTATAATAACTTTGTTGTTCTATGTGTAACATATCGAAATATTGGACTCAAACCCCACAAATTAAATATTTTCTGGATCGTGGTGAAATTCGGAGTAGATCTAGCGATGTCCGTCCGTCTGTGGAAATCACCTCCGAACGAAACAAGCTAACGACTTGAAACTTGGTAAAAGTAGTTGCTATTGATGTAGGTCGGATGGTTACAAATGGGCCCACTATTATAAACCGTCCCACAGATTTGTCTTGTGGAGGAGTAAATTTCATCCGCTCCGCTTGAAATTTTTTACCCGATATCAGTATCTGCTTTATAATAATCGCGCACAATTGGTGATGACAGTCTTTAGTAGAACTTTCTACGCAATCCATGGTGGAGGGTAAATAAGATTAGGCCTGGCCGACCATACGGCCATATTTACTTGTTATACTCTCCACCATAGGATACTAACTTTGTCATTCCGTTTGTAACAAATCGAAATATTGGCCTAAGACCCCATTAATTACGTATATATTCTGGGTCGTGGTGAAGTTCTGAGCCGATCTAGCTATGTCCGTCCGTCCGTCCGTCTTGATAGGTCGGAGGGTATTGCAAATGGACCACATCGGACCACGCTTACGTATAGCCCCCACATAAACCGACACCCAGATTTGGCTTGCGGAGGCTCGAGGAGGAGCAAATTTCATCCGATCTGGTTGAAATTTGGTACGTGGTGTTAGCATGTAAAAATTGTCCATATCGGTCCATAAATTCTATATTAATAGCCCCATATCAAACCGATCTCCCAGATCTTTGGCTTGCGAATCCTCTTGGATGAGAAAACTTTCATCCGATCCGGTTTGAAATTATGGTACGTTGGTGTGAGTATGTGGTCTCTAACATCCATGCTGAAATTGGTCCATATAGACCCATAATTATATATAGCCCCATATAAACCGGTCCCCAGATTTGACCTCCGGAGCCTCTTGGAAGAGCAAATTTCATGCGATTCTGTTAAAATTTGGTACGTTATATAAGAAAATAATCTTTAATAACCATGCAAAAATTGGTCCATATCGGAACCTATTGGAGGAACAAATTTCATCCGATTCGGTTGAAATTTTCTACGTTGTGTAAGGATATGGCCACTAACAAACATGCAAACATTTATCCATATAGGTCCATAATTAATATATAGCCCCATATAAACCGGTCCCCCAGATTTGACCTCAGGACCTATTGGAGGAGAAAATTTCGTCTCCGATTTGCCCAAAATTTTGTACCGTTATATTCAGTATATGGTCTCTAACAAGCCATGCAAAAAATTGGTCCTTATGCGTCCATAATTATATAAAACCGCCATATAAACCGATCCCCAGATTTGACTTCGGGAGCCTCTTGAAAGAGCAAATTGCTTTGGAGGTGCAAATTTCATTCGATTCACACAGCTCATCCGTGAAATTTTTGGTTTTTACGTAGCTGTAAATTTAGTTAAGAAAGAAGGGACTATCTCTAAAAATATAAAGTGTGTCCTTGACCTGAAACTACGTAATATAGACCCTGAATGCGCCATAACTATGAATAAGGATGCTAACCCATATCTGATATCAAGAATCATCTCCTCCTTTTGACTTCGGGAGCCTCTTGAAAGAGCAAATTGCTTGGAGGTGCAAATTTCATTCGATTCAGGTGAAATTTGGTACGTTGTGTTAGTTAATGGTCGCTAACAACCATGCCAAATGTGGCCCATATCGATCCATAGTTATATATAGACCCCAGATAAACCAATCTTCAGATTTTACTTCTATAAGCAAATTTTGGTACTAATTACACAAAAATTAGACCATATAGGTTCATAATTGTACATAGCCCCCATATAAGGCGACCACCATATTTTACTTCTGCCTCTCTATTACCGCGCAAAATTGCATACCTGGCCGAATTTGCGGCCGTACACGAAGGAAAAAGACTGTTTTTCATAGGTTTGGGTGTAAAATCTTTTTTTTCAGTGTATATCCTTTTTTTTTTTATTATAAAGTACAATTTTTATAAACAATTTTCGTGGACGAAAAATTTAGCCTTCTGCCAAAGGGCCGGTATCTCTAAAATAAAAAACATTTTATAGGGAAGCTAATCCAGATTATAATATAGGCTCTTTTAATTAATACACTACTCCATGGAGGAAAAGTATCTGACATAATATTTTACTTAATATAGAAAAGAAATTTTAACTAATAATTAAAATTTCATTACAAACAAAAAAAAATTTCTGTAATTAATTTTTAATGAAATTAATAAATTAATTGATTTAAAACAATAAATTGGTACTATGAATTTTTGTTGGATGATTTTGTTTTAATAAAAAATTTATTTTTAATCAATTTAAATTTTTAATTTTATATTTACCCTTCACCACTACTGTGGTACCTGGTATAAAAAGGTTTGTGGCAGTTTGTACTGTAATGCCAAGAAATGAAAGGTTACTGAGAACCCATCGTTTTAAGATATACCGATCGTCTTAGAATCGAAATTTTGAGTCGATTTAGCGCATGTCCGTCTGTCTGTCTGTCCGTCCGTCCGTTTGTTTCATGGTTATTTTGTGTGCAAAGTACAGGTCACATTTAAGTCCGATCGTATCTCAAATTTCGCATTAGGTCGTTTTTTTGGATTATATAAAAATCGTTTATTGATTTTTGAAAAAATCGTTCAGATTATAGAATAATAAGCTGCCAATATATATTGTATCCCCGAATACTGAGTCATAATGGCGTGTTTAATCAAAACGATGTTCTTAAAATTCACTTACATCCGAAAACATATTTTACTAAGCCTCGAAAAGCTTGCAAAATATTCAGCCAAATCCGGTTCAGTATTTAGATATAGCTCCGATATATATTATCTGTCGACCGATATTTGCACACTACGAGAAAATGGATCAAACCACATAAAGCTCCACCAGTAGTTTCAAAATTTTCTACCGAAAATAAAATCTTGACATCGTTTTCTATAGGAAAATAAATGTTGGACCAAACTTTTCCTAAAAGAAATAAAACTCTTTGACAATATCTTATACAGAAATAAATTCCTGATAGGGAGAGGCAGTTACAATTGACATTTTAGTGCCACGAAATTTTGGTCGAAATCAGCTCAGATTTAGTCACAAACCCCCATACACAAAAATGCGATTCAATCACGAAAATAAAGTGATTCAATTAATTTTTTAAGATGAAATATCTTCAATCACAGAACTGATAGTATAAATAAAGAAAATTTAATTGGAAAGGTCAATAAAAAATTTAATTCATAATTAAAAACCAATGATACTATAAATTTTGGTTGTTGTGGATTGATTTTTATTTCAATTAAAAAATTTGTTGAATCAATTAATGTTCGAGGAGTTATTCTTTAGTAGATTTATTATAATTTACCAAATTGTCCTTTAAGGCTCAATTACAATAAAGCATAATATAATAATAATGTTTAATTGAATATTTTTTTAAAACTTTAATTGTAAAAATTTTTGGTGAGTGTTTTTTCTGCGTATTTTCTTGATTTTTTTTTCTGTGTTGTGCTATATATAATTTTTTCCGTTATTGGGCCAAAATTGGTCATATTTCAATCACGAAAAAATTTTTTTTATTGAAATTGTCTTCAATCACAAAAATTATAAGTGTCAAATCGACAAGTTCTAATTTGGGCATTAAAAATTATTGAATTTTCATTGAAAAATTCAATTATTTTTTTAATTGGATTCAATTAATAATGTAATTAAATGTGATGCAAAAACAACATACTTTACTTTAACAATTAAAAAAAAATGTGAAATTAAATTTTCTTTAATTTTTTAAAAATATTTACTTACTTTTGGTGATATCGGCGTGATGTTCAGGTTGTAACATACTGTTTAGTTTTTTAGTTGTCTAAAACAACCCAAAAACTTTACTCTTCTTTCCTCTGTCAGTGGGTTTTTGTTCCCTTCCTTTTTTAATTGAGTAACAAACTTTTTCCCGGACTTACACACAAATCAAACAAACAGGTCCTTACCTTGCCCTCAAAATGATTTAAAAAAGAATATATGCGAAAAAGATACTGAATTGAAACGTAATAATCTTGGACCAAAAAAAAAAGTGATGTCATTTCCTCAATAGCAGTGTTATGATTTTTTTTTTTCGTTTGAATTACTGTGAACAGAAAACAAGTAAGACAGTCAGTACCCTTGATTTGCATTGGCTTGGGCTATTCCAACTATGGAGAGTTTATTTCAATACTATACAACGCCTTCATTAAAATATCCAGTTCATTTATGGCATTTTTCAAATTTTTTTCTTATTGCCAAATATTTGGCTATTGGTCACACACTTAGGAGATACACAATGAAAAAACAGAACCACACACCCACACTCCACACACATATCTACACTTTACAATGGGATAAAATCGCCTCTTTGGACTACTTGATTTCCATTTTTTGTTTTTCATGCAAACCAGGTTGGCATTTGACACGACGTCTGAATATCAAATTTGAAAAAATATGGGAAGCATTAACACGGCTTACAAATCGACTTTCATGTTTGTTCAGTTACTTCTCAAAATTTTCACCGCATTTTGGATCTTGGCAAAGAGGAGCCACTGATAGCAATGTAGGAGCAAATGCTAAAAAAACAATCGTATAAAAATTATAAATTTTATACTTCACAGTGCTTAAAAAATATTACCGATTTTTAAACATACCGCGAATTAGCCAAAAGGGCAATGAAAAGGGCTACAGCTAAAGATACTTGCTTGAAGACAATCTTAACTTGTGGTTTTTTATTTTGAATGCTTTAATAAATCAAAATTTTCTATTCAAGTACCTCCTACGAAGTCTTCGATTTGATGATCACAAACAGACTCCCCTCCAGCAAAATATTCTGTCTTATGTTTGAATTGGCCTAATATCTTTTAATTTTTTGAGAATTCTATATCTCTCATGCACACCACAATCCCATGTATATGAGGGAGAGAGAGGAGAGAGGAGTAAACCAGAGCAAGGAGAATAACCAGTTTGAAGGGTTAGATTTTTTGGTCATTTTGAGTGGCGTATGATGTGTGTTATAAATATATTTAATTATATTAATAATAGTGATATACACTGAGAAAACTTAAACATCCATCACATAAAGATTTAAAATTTTATTAAAATTAATTAAACTAAATTTAATTTTATTTAATTTAGTTTAAATTAATGTTCTAAACTAAATAAATATTGCAATGATTAATAAAGGAGTAGGCGTGTTAAAATCTACTCAATTCCACTAGAAGCCAGCTCTTACTCTTCTTTTCTTTCTTTATTTCAGCCCCATTCGTGAACACGGTAATTTTTAATAAAATTATGACATATTTTCAATTCAAGGTAGAAATTATTGCTGGAAATTATTATAGTTACCAGCGTATACCAGGTCATAATGTATGTAACCAATACATATAACATTTTTCCATAGAATGAAAAATTTGCCGAATGTTTCTTTATTTAGAAGATGGAAAATTTGTCGAAAGTTGTCTGCACCATGAAACAAAATTTTTATATAAATTTCTATAGAAACAAAAGTTTTATAAAAATTTTCTATGAAATAAATTTTGACAAAATTTTCATATAAATAAAATTTTTGAAAAAGTTTTCATAGAAATTAAAAATTTTTGAGGAAAGAATTTTCTTATAGAAAATAAAGACTTTTGAAAAAATTGTCTATTAGAAAAACATTTGGAAAAATTTGTTTCTATAGAAATAAAGTTTGACGAAGATTCTATAGAAAATCAGAGTTTTGAAAATTTCGTATTAGGAATATAATTTGTTAGAAAAATTTTCTATAGAAATAAAATTTTAGGAAAATTTTGTATAGAAATCGAATTTTGACAAAAATTTTTCCATAGAAATAACACATTTTGATAAAAAACTTCCGATAGAAATACACAGGTTTACAATACAAACCATGTTCTCCATACAAAACTAATAATTCTCTCGATAAAACACTTTCGACTGGAACACACTACACATCTTTGGACGCAAATATGTCCATAGAAATCAACAATTTTTACATAATGTTTTCTATAAAAATAAATTTTGTTACAAAATTTTCCATAGAATAAAGTTTTGGGCAAACTTTTCGATAATACATAAAATTTCAAACAAAATTTCATATAGAATAAAATTTATGCAGAGTTTATCGTAGAAATAATATTTTAGAAGATATATTTTCTATAAAAAAAGAATTTTGACAAAACGTGTATTTATGCTGAGCTTTACTTGATCGACAGTCTAAAAAATACGATTGGATATCATTTCAATTGTAAGACATCCACATAAACAAACTTTTCAATAATAATAATATTCATGTCCATAGAAAGTATATTTAGTATTCTAATGAAAAACACTTCTGATAGACCCTTAATCTTAAGACATAAATGTAAAATTTGGTACGCAAGTAATTATCCAGTATCATAACGACATTATCTTGAACCAAACAATACTCGATTATTGAAATAAAAATAACATCTGTTTACCACAAAAATTTCGTCATGTATGGAAAACATTACTATTAGTTTTTTGGAGTAAACTTCTGGTCATTTTCCATCATCAGTTCCCTAAGATTAATATAAATTTTATTTATTTTTCAATGACAAAAATTAATATCATTATGATATGAAAAATTTTTACCAAAATTTTCTAATAAAGATTAAAAAGATTAGCTTACACAAAAATGTATCATTTGCTATACTAACAAACATAAAAAACATGCTAGAAGACAAAACTGAAAAAAGTAAGACTTCTATGAGAACACATAAATTAATTTTGAACAAAAAATCTTTTTTATTTGTGTAGAAGAATTCCTTACTTGATTAAACAATGCTCATTCTTATAATTCGACAATTAGAACCATACTATGTCGAACAAAACGTAGCTGTTTATATAAGAGAAAATAGTAGAAGATTCTGTAAAACTTCGAAAAATTCTTGCTTACATAAGATTATTAAGTTGTTATTTGAGAAGATTTTCCTCCAATATTATGAAAAATTTAAACAAATCACTCACTCGCGCGAAAAATATATTTTCTTGAGTATAGAAAAAAATAAAAAAACATTTTAGTGCAAAACTATTATTCATATAAATACTATTCTGAAATTTTGTCACTTACTAAAATTTATTCTCATCTATATATAAAAATGATATTGGGTAATTTTAGAATAAATATCGAAACATCCTTGTATAATTCTTACCGTATTATTTATAACTATTCATCCTTTAATTGATTAACAATAAACTTATCAAAATTAAAATATGTTTGATAAAAAAACTTTCTCTGAGTGGAAGAGATTATCGGGAAATTTGGACGAGATTCCTAATCCAATATTCCATATGATATAAATAATAATAATTTTTATACAAAATTTTTATCATCTAAAAAAATGAAAAAATGTGTTTACGCAAGAATTCTATAAAAAATAAAGATTGTTTACAGAAAGATGGTTTGCGGTATAGAGGAATAAAGGTTTAGGAAAAAGTTTTCGATAAAAAATTAAATTTCAACAAATTTTTCTATAGAAATAAAATTTGGGGCAGGAGTTTTCGATAGAAATAAAATTTCTATAGGAGAAAGTTAAGAGATTTGTGTTGAGGCAGGGAAATTTTCTATAAAAAATATAAATTTTGGACAACAAATAAAATTTTATATAGGGAAAGAAATATTTGATTAAAAAACTCTATTGAAAAAAACTTGACGAACTTATTCCATAGATAATAAAATGTGCAAAATATTCGATAGAAAAAAATAATTTTCTATAAAAGTAAATTTTTATAACAATTTTCTGTAGAAATAAAGTTTTTTGAGAAAATTTTATATATACAAATTTAAAATTTGACTTCTATAAGATTTAAAATTTTTAAACAAATTTCCCATATAAGATTAAAATTTCACAAAAATTCTATTAAAATAAAAATGTTGACACAATTTTCTATAAGAAAATAAAATTTTGACAAAATTTTTATAAGAATAAAATTTTGATAACATTTCTATAGAAATAAATTTTTTGACCAAATTTTCTATAAGATTAAAATTTTGAAAAATTTCTATAAGAAATAAAGTTTTTGAAAGATTTCTATAGAAATAAAACTCCTTGTGGAAAATTTCTATAGAAATAAAATTTTAGGAAAATTTTCTATAGAAATCGAAATTGACAAAAAATTTGTCCATAGAAATTAAAATTTTGGATAAAAACACCGATAGAAATAAAGTTTTGAAAAAATTTCCGTATACAAATAAAATTTTGATAAAAACTTCCGATGGAAAATACATTTTGACGAAATATTCCAAGAAATAAAATTTTTCAAAAATTTTCTATAAAATAAATTTTTACAAATATTTCTATAAAAACTAAAAAATTATTTAACAAAATATTCGATATAGAAATAAAAGTTTTAGGGAAAATTTTCGATAAAATAAAATTTCAACAAAAATTTTCTTAAAGAAAATCAAAAATTTTGGCAAGAGTTTTTCGATAGAATATAAAATTTTCTATAATAAGAAAAAATTTTACAAAAAATTTCTATAAAAAAAGAATTGAACAAATAAAATTATATATGAAAAAATATTTGAAAACTTCTGAATAGAATAAAAACTATTGACGAACTTTTCCATAGAGATAAACATTTTTGACAAAATTATTCTATAGAAAAAATTTTTAAGAATTTCATATTTAAAAAAACTTTTTTACAAATTTATATCCTGTAGAAAATAAAGTTTTGAGTAAAATTTATATAGAAATAAAAATGACAAAAATTTATAGAAATTAAAATTTATAGACAAAATTCTATTAAATAAAATTCAACAAAATTATCATAGAATAAATGTTGACAAAATATTCATATAGAAAATAAATTTTACAATTTATTTTATAAAGAATAAAAAAATTTTGACAACATATTCATATAGATAATAATATTTTTACAAAATTTATCGATAGGAATAAATTTTAAAAAATAAAACTTTATTTTACTAAAAATTTAGGAAATAAAAAAGTTTTCAGAAAAATTTTCTATAGAAATTAATTTTTACAAAATCCTTCTATAGAAAATAAAAGTTTTACAAAATCTCTATAGAAATAAAAAATATTTAAAAAAATTGTTTATAAAAAATAAAAAAAAAACATTTTTTATAAGAATAAAATTTTGACTACATTTCTATAGAAGATAATATTTTTAAAAAATTATCGTAAGAAATAAAATTTTTAATAAAAATTAAATTTTTAAAATAAAGTTTCAGAAAAATTTATCTATAGGGAAATAAATTTTTTCAAAATACTTCTATAGAGAAATAAAATTTCGATAGAAATTAAGAAATTTTACACAAATCTTTCCGTACGCGGAAATAACAATCTTTGACAAACATCTTTCTATAGCAATAATAATCATGTTGACAAAATTTCTCCATTATATGAAATAATAATTTGACCCAACATTTTTCATAATAAAGCATAATATTTAAAAGAAAATAAAAAATCTGATAATATATATTTTAAATTTTTAATGATTTTATTAAAATATATTATGAATTTTATGTGGTAATTAATATTTCTGTTTCAAAAATATCTATTATCTACCACTAATTTAGAAAAATTAAAACACATTATTATTAACAAAACACACATTTCCACTTCTGTGATTCCTACGTTCTAAACATAGAAAAAATATGTCTGCTACATAACTGATTTATTTATGCCTAGCAAAGAAATAACAACAAACTTTTGCAACATCTTCTTCTCGAATAAGGAGAAATTTTTCTGGAAACGTATGTAGAAAATCTCCAACATCAAAATGAGTTGTGTTAATCATAAATATAACCTTATCCCAAAATTGTATTGTGAACCTATTAATTTGTCTGTAGAATATATCCCAATTATTCTGACCACCTACTGTGATATAGTCGCAATACGGTAGCCCAAAGTATACCTAAGACGTATCAACAGCAAACAATTTTCGATAGAATTGACTTCCATCGCATTGAAATGCGAAAAAGTTTTGAACTTTTTTAATGTTTGGTATTTTTGTAAGTAAAATGTTCTTACAATAAATTCTTCTTTACAGACGCCCGAGATAGGAGTATAGTTATGTATGTGCACCCGCAAGAAGAGATGTTTCAAGAGCATAATACCATGATTGCGGATACTCGCTATTCACCAACATTGTGACGATACCCAGCAGGAAATGAAGACCCAAAAAATTATGTATTGTATTTCCCTATTATAAAAAGTTAAATCTGATTAGTTGAAAATGTTTTCCAATTAATTAAAAAACTTATGAGTGTTGATACATATAACTAATCAAATAAAACAAAAAAGTCCAAATGATTTGAATTTTTAAAATTTTTAATTAAGAAAAATTAATAACAATTAACTTTTAATCAAATTCGGAAGACTTAATTCAGTTAAAAAAGTGCTGATTTTTTTTAATTTTTAATTAAAAGATGTATTCAACAATCATTTGTTGTTAGTCCAAGATAAAAAAGCTCTAAGCCAATTCAGAAAGAATTAAAAAATAGTTACCTTTTTAATGAATAAATTTTAACTCGGATAAATCAGTTGCAATACTACTCATATTATACTTATAAATACAAATAAATTAATTAATTGAAAATCACGTATCGAACATATTTATTTTGTTGAATTTGCTGAAAAAATACAGGAAATTCATATAAGTTTCTCTCCTTCTATTAGCACAGATCTCTTATAACTGTGATACATTTATACAAAATAATTCACTGACAATCATTTTCGTGATTATGGATCGCACATTGGTATATCAAGCATTATAAATATTCATACCAACAGTATATAATTTGTCACCCATAATTTTAATTGGTGATTGAACAGTACAATATAACATGAGCGGTTTTTTATGTGTGTGTCGTTATAAGGGTCTATTTCTCACAAGAATTTCAATGTCGAGAGTATAGGCTTTATTGCCTACTGCAAGCACCTAGAAATTATTCCAGTCCTTTCCTGGGTTTAATCAAAATCAAGCATCCCTAAATAGTGATGAGTAAAGTTTTGTATTAGAATTCGCGTCATGAAAGTACCAAAGTATGGGTGTATTGTCCATCAGATATTTACAACCAACTTATTAAATTTCTTTATCAATGCAATATGCCCTTTTTATAAAGATACCATTACTAATGGTAGACATCTATACATATGTGGCATTGGAAGAAAAAATTTAATTTTTTAATTATTTAATAATTAAGGTATCTGGAAGAGGATTTGCCCATCTTATGAAAACTACAAAGTGAATATCACGAGGAGCTGACGCCTACACAAAGGTATGCCCCGTCATTTATTAATTGTGACATTTATAATATGTTATTAATTATATTATACAGATATATTGCTTTATAGGAATTCCAATGCGCGGGATCATTGTGAGTTCGGCTGTTCAAAACTCATAAACAATGCTACCACGCCTTTGGCACATAACACATGGACATTCTAACTTATGCTCCCTATACTCCTACGAGCTTTACTGTCTTCTGAACTTCTCTTTCCATTCTCACTACTACATTTGGCGAAACTGATACCACTTTATTCCATTACCTCTAATACACCATACGTCATCAAGACATAACAATCTTACCTATACGACTAATATATATGCCACAATAGATCGAATGAACAATATTTACCTCCAAGAATTCCATAACTAGAGAAGAATGGTGTGTGTGTGTGTGTGTGATTACTCTATTTACACAAGACACAATAATAATAAATATCACGCTCATTGAAATAAAAATCGACTTCTGTAAATCATGTCTATAACCCAACACATTTTATTTCTTCAAAACGTCGAGGTAGTCTCATCTAATTATTCAAGGAGCTATGGAAAAGAGTAAGATAGAATGAATCAGTCTGTTAGTCATACAATGTCTAATTGTTTCTTCACAATTTAAAAGCACAAGCCATTTCAATTTATCGTTTCTCAGCTCGATGGCATATATCAAAACACACTGAAGTAGGAAAATAAGATAATTAAATGACAATTTTCTTTTTTCTGGCGCATGAAAATATCTATATCTATCCATTAAGACTCACGTATTTCTAGAATTGGTACTATCCGCCTTCATTAGATTTCTGATTATACTTGCAGGTTAAAATTAATCACCTTGTACTAATTCTATTCATGTTTTGCATATTATTCTTAAATTATATATATTATGGAATCACAATAATTATATGCTCTAGTTTATAAAGGCTATCTCCATAAATTGAATGGTGGGAAGGTATTATATTTTTATACATATCTTAAAGCAATATTTTTATATTATTTTTTTCCTATTCATTCTCAATTTTCTATGCGTCACCAAAAAAATAAAATTAATATCCACCATACTCCTCACTCATATATGTCTCTCTAAACTATGTTATGCTTAATTTATTGAACAGTATATGTCTTCCACTTAAAAATTATTGTGTTAAAAAATTTTTAGTTCCAATACAGTTAATT